>QMIH01000226.1:444446-470813 GCA_003987875.1 Clarias batrachus
ATGGTATAAATGTATAAAGTCATGCCTGTTTGATCTATAATATTTTATGTGATGTACTAATACTGATGTAAGCACTCCTAAAAACTCCTTACCGTGGTGATGGGATAAATGGGGTTCATGATCGTGAATAACAAAACATTATTAACACTGCGAGAGTCGTCAGAGTCACCGGGCCGAGAGATCTTCTGACTGGTGGAGTAATTCACATAAGCAGGATTTCCAGCAATGTAGATCTGGTTGTCATTAGCGTACGTTACAGCATTGCAAGAGCCGCTCATGTCCTCATATTCAACCAGGGCTTGCCGTTTCTTAGGCATCAACACCACATAACTGTGGAAACAGAAAATAATCATTTTCCAAACAACAATTGACAAGAATATTGGGGATTTTTCCAAAAAACAATGGGACAAAATTAGCAAATATGGAATTTCTGCATGGATAGCAGAATCTATTAAGTACATCTACCTATTAGATGAACCCAATGAAACAAACCCAACAAGTGAAAAACACGAAAGACACATCACTGTCGATGATTAAGGCTGTTAATTTACGAAAATGGGGTATAGAGGACAGAGATGTCACAAGCCATGTCGGTTGGTTTCGGCAGACCAAACACTGATTAGAGGAAACACACATGAACGTCATTGTTCTGCTGCTTTCACAAACTCAAGCAAACTCTCATATCATACTGCATGACATTTGGAGCGGATGCAACCTATTAAAGGAACATATCAGATAGAGCAATGTCAAATCTTAGGATAGATACATCAAACAGGTCAATATAATAATTTCCACCTGGATCTCTTGTCCGTGTCAGACTCAGCAGGGAATCTGTAAAAATGAATGCTTCTGGGGCTGTTTTTTCTCTTTTTGATTTTTGCTGGGAACATTGGTACACCAAACCAGTAGTTCTCCAGTAATAATATCCAGTAATAATAGTTTTACAGACACAAATCACAATTTAAAGTGAATAAATTGGACAAATAAAATAGCAACAATCCAGAAAAAAAAATATTACTGTTGATCATTAAAATGTCCAGTAGTGTGAAATGTTCTATAATTTCTTCACAATAAGTACATTTAATTATAGAAACAGTAACAAATGTTTTACTGTGTCAAGCTGCGTGTAAAGTCAAAAATGTGAAATGATGGCGCTGAAGTCATTCTACAGGGAACAAGTGTGACACGCTCAAAGTATGACGTCACAGTATGCATTACTCCACTAATGGAGCAAAGGTTCAGACTTACAAACACCATCTGTGACAAAAAGCTTGGATTTAAGTCAAGAGACTGCAGGCAGTAACGTGTGAAACAGGGAAGCGCATCGGCTGCTGGTCACCTCAGGGACACTGATGGTATGATAATACCACTCCTTACTTACAAAAAGGACTTTATTAATTACTACTTATCACTTGAGTCTGAGTCATTTGATATTTGATGTAATTGATATAGTACCCATACAAGAAAGAAACAGTAATTTATGTTATGCTATGATTGTTGTTTAAGTGTTTGCATGTATCACAAAAATATTAATTAGATGTTGCGTATTACATGCTTACTAAAAGATCAATAGAATAGTATGTGTAAGCTTAGTTAAATAATTTGTTGTTGTAGTTGCTTAAATTTTATTTAACTAACATTTATCAGAAATAGTGATGTACCCTTTTTCTGGCTTTTCATTTAAGGTTATCGAGCTCTCTCTGACACTCTATCTCACGCTCTTGCCCCCTCTCTCTCTCTCACTCACTTGGTCGAATCTACTTCGAACAATTGTTGTGTAACCTGCAGAGCTGTCAGGCACAAAAATAAAAAGTGATTCCAGAGTTGATCCTCATGTCCCCTGTAGTTGACTATGGCTTTTTTCGAGTTTGAAGCAGAAGTTGATGTGCAAATTCCCAAGTAACTCGACACTGCGAAGTGCTTAAAGAAAAGTTGGTTAAAAGTTGGTTGAGCAGCAACCTCATTGCCCCTTCTCATGTATTTTAACCGCTTGAGTGAAGAAAAGAGAGGAGGCTTCAAGAATTCTACACAGTTCTATAATAGTAAGTCATTACTTTCTGTAGTATTATAGTTCAAGTTTATCAATGCTGAAAGGTATACCATCATACCATTTGGAGTTACTTTCCAAAATACACATTTTTTATAACATTATGTAATTTTGGCCACAACTTGAGACAAATGTGATTTAGGCCTGTTCCCAAAACAGGTATTTGCTGTTTCCTCCTTGATTCACATTAAACACAAAGGTATGTCTAACCTAACTCCTAGATTCTACATATCACCTCCCTGGAAGTAGTTTTTATTTTTAGTGAGCTAAAGCAAAGTTTAAGGTTTAAGTTTAAATTCCATTTTTTCCAGAAATACCTGTGTAAATGTGGACAAGGCCTCAGACCTTAAAAGCTCATGTAATACAGAAGTTTATAAGAAGTGCATTACCTGATGGTTCCAAATTCTTGCAGGGCCTCGACAATGTCTGCCTCCAAAACTCCATCCACCAACCCCCTTATGTGGACCACAAGGGAGGGGAGAGGTTTGTGAGGGTCATCGTAGCCCTCCTGCAAATACACCATGATCATACATGTTATAGTTTACAGAGAGACTGAACCTATAAAGCTGAAATATAGATATGAGCAGCAGGAAAAAAATAAGTAAAAGGTACAGTCTACTAAATGTTTCGTGATTGAAGTAGAAAGTTAAAAGTGCATTTGGATAACAATACAGACTCAAAGATTTTGGGAGAGACGTTGGTTAATTATTTCTACTACATTAAATGATATAATATACTCCAGTTAATCACAGTGTTAAATCTTTGCCTGCTCAGCATGGATGAGGTCCAATAACAGCATGCCTTGAACTGCTTTAATCTTGTGCTTTTTAACCATTTGTAGTTAACTGAGGAAAGTCTGAGAAACAACTTGGTTCCCATCATCACTTGCTAAAAACAGTTCCCTGACTGGACCCAAAAACTGCAATATCCTGTCCTTTAGACACACTAGTAGCAGAAAGCTTACTCACACTTCCACATATGTTACATGAATGCTGTCACAAAAAAAGCTTAATCACAATAATGATTATATGCCTTTGTTAAACAAAACTTTTTTTTTTTTTTTCTGTTTTGCTTAAATCTGCTTATGTCATGTGGAGTATCCATTATGCAAGGCTGTGCAAGATGTTAAAGTAATTTCACACGAGAGGAACTGTTGCACTGCTGGATATAGCACAGCTGTGATGTAGTCGTAGGCACGAGGGTGCAGTTCCACATATTTAATCATCAGATTATGATTTGTTTATTTATTTACCCAATTATTTTGCTCTGCCAACACACATCCCTCTACGGTAGGTGGAAATATCTAACTGTGGTACTGATTAACCATATTATTCTACGTATTCATTTTCGGTACTATGTAGCCAAAAACTGAGGAGAATAAAACATGAACGGGACAGACAGACTCGAAAATCTTGTGAGTTTCTCCTTTACAAAACCTAGTTGTTTTGTTACAGATCACTACAAATTTACAAATTGTGATGTCATGAGCTAAGAGTGTGGCTTACTGGGTTGTGTTTTTATACATATATACAAAAACCTAGCAATGCAAAAAAATTCTAAAAACATTTTTTAAGGGCAAAATACTGACAAACATTTCTATCTTTGTACACCAATCTGTCCTTTTCAAAGATTTTTAATATCTTACTATTCATGTACAGGAAGATGGAGGGAAGGATTTGTAGGCTGGATCACTAAAATGTAAAATTAATAGAAATATCAAACAGATCAAAATATTGTATTAAAGCTCAAATTTTTTGCCTGTTTTATGTAGTAGACCACTTTTGTGCTCAGAGGTATTGCCGGCCCTTTCCGCTGGCTACAACCACAAGTATATTTCATATCTGAGAGAAACACTGACGTCACAGCAACACACACCACAACAACTCTGACTAGTCCAAATGGTAGCAACTCCCTTAATGCTCCAGTTGAAATCCAGAGACTTATCAAAGAAGTCTGAATTTTTTTTCTCCATTGCAGTAATTTCTATAAAAGTAACTTAACTCTTGTTCACCATGTTATTAGCTCCACCAGCATCCACGCAGTTTCATTTACCACTGTATGTCAAAAATGATCCACACTCTGGTTATATTGTCTTGTCATCGCTTTCTGTTCACGGCTACCGTCTTCTCAGTCACTGTTGTGCAGGTGTGAACGTGTTACATCGGTTCATTTGTAGCTGCAGTGCGAGCAAAAATGGATGACCCACTTGCGATTTACACGGAAGAAGAGCAGCGTGCACTGATTTTTTTTTTTGTGATCCGAGGGTGTACCTGGTGCCCGTATTTATGGCAAACTTTGTGTGCAATATTGAGAAAGTGTTTTGTTGCGAAGAAGGGTGTATGAATGGATAGGGAAGTTACATTTAGGCATTTGGCAGATACCCATATCCAGATGAACTTACAAAAGTGCTTAAATTTCCATCATTGGACAGTTCCTTACACTAGATTAAATAAGTACCAAACGCTGTTGGGAAAGACTGCCAGAGACTCAGCTGTACGAACATCTAGAGGAAGTTCACCACCTATCCATTCATTCATTCTTTTCCTCCAGAACAGAAAAGGGACTAGATGCATGTCTTCCACGATCTCGGAGAGATGCTGGAACCAGCCTAACAGTGCTAGAGGATTAGAGTAAACGTTCAAAGAAGGTCGCACAAGTATCAGCCATCAAGGAGGACATTTCTGCCCACACAGTCGACACACTGCAAAAACTTAGTTTTGAGGTGTTAAAGCATCCTCTGTATAGCCCTGATCTTGAGCAAATGGGCTTTCACTTTTCAGTCCCGTGAAAACACCCCTATGGCGACAAAGATTCACTTCTGATGAAGCCTGAAACATACTAATGAGGGATTGCTTGTTGACAGATGGATAAAGTGAATTGAAAAGCAAGGAGATTATGTAGAAAAATATGTTGACTTCGTGACCTCAATTCATATATCGCCCCATTGAATCCAAAATCAACTGTTTAAAATTAAAATATATATATATATTTTTGGAGCAGTAAAATTATACCCTTAATCCTGCAGGTAGCATGCTTGAAACGACTCACACACTGGCAGGCAGCACAGCATCCTGTGCAGTAGGACCAAATTATTTGTGAGGTTTCTTTAGAATTGTAATGTAGTCTGAAGAGAAAAAAAAAAAGTTAATATAGAATGTTTGTGAAATCGCCAGTTATAGAAACGTGATACAATTAGAATCGAGACCTAGATATCATGATATTGTATTGTGTGATCCCGATCCCTACTCGACACAGAAGCCTAAATCAGCCTTTACGCCAGCAATTCATGACTGTTTTTCATCTTGGTAGGTTCCTCGCCTGCCATGTGCAGGGCCTAGGTTCGATTCCCACCTAATGCCCAAACCCCAGCCACTGGATGCAGTGCCTGTACCAAGCCTGGATAAAATGGGAGGGCTGCATCAGGAAGGACAGTGGTGTGTGGATCGGATGGTCCGCTGTGGCGACCACTCGGAAAGACTAAACGATTTAATCTTCTTGTTACAACAGAGCTAAATGACACCAGAACGTGTTAGGCAAACGAGTCTGAAACCGCAACGATTCACAGCAATAATCACGAGTTGAAGAAGTGTGAACGCTGATTAAATCATCACATTCTGAACGATCAGAGCGACAATTTCGGCAGTGCCATGGAGACATCATATGTAATCTTGAATTATCGAGTTCACTTTTGTGTAGTAAACAGTGACTGCTAGTTGTCATGTTAACTAAGAAGCTCAAAACAAACCGTTTCCTGATCCATAACCGTAACCATAATTATGTAGTACCTACTATACATACTTCAGGGCACATTTTCTTTCTCAAACCTGGTCAGTTGAGTAACTACTCTTGTTCATAAATCTAAGTAAATGTGCTCCTGAGGAAGCAATAAAGCATGCAGGGCCGCCGGGGTTCTCCCAGATCAGGCTCAGGAACCCGTGCTTTAGTGAACTCCTGAGTTTCTACTCTGTTCTCTCGCTGGACCGGTGCAGGTGCATACTGCATTTGTCATTCCAGTGCACACAGTGATCAACGCGTGTGTTAAGCTAGACAAAACCAAGAGTGATAAACAATAAACAACCAGGATTTTTGTTAGCTTCATGGCCGTACCGCTGCGCAGGCCCTGTTGAGGCGGCGTGGCCTCTTGGGGCGTTATTCCACGCGACTTCGGCTAACTTGCCTGCTAACTACATTCATTCCCGCTAACGCTAGCAGTATAAACATGCAGGCGCGTCTTAAATAATCACGAAACGCCTCTAAAATGGGTTCACGTCACGAATTAGTCTGAGTGTGGGAAAATATAATCCGGTGAGATTCGAGAGAAAAAGGAGCAACAAAGCCGTTTAGCTAAAGCGAGTCGAGCTAACAGGGTTATTGCAGCTAGCGCGCGCCACTTACGCGCGAGCTTTTCGGCAGAGCGTTTGTGGTTTTTAGAGGAAAAGAAAAGACTTAGGTGTAAGCTCTGGCCTGTGCACGTGCACTACTTACAGTCGCCATTCCTCCGTCGTTGTCGGTTTTTTGGCGCTTTGTAGCCCTGCCTCCCTCGCTGTAGTACCGGGCCGTTTGCGTAGCCATGTTGTCCCGTTAGGTTTTTTTTTTTTCCCCTCACGCACCAAATGAAAATGGACGAGAAAAAAAATACGAGAACGTGTGCCTGCCTCTTGCGATCTCCTATTGGTCAGAAAATCACAGCGCACCACCAATGAGGAAGGACCAGAAGCGTGAAACTGCTCAGTGATTGGCCGACTGTGTGCTTTAAGTTACAATTATTATTATTGCTTTCTGTACTGCAACACTGTACATAATGTACATGTGACTGAAATAAACGCACTCTAAAACTGCACTTACAAGAGTGCACTGCACTACTCCCTACCATTCTTTATCTTCTACACCACTTATCCTGTGTACAGGGTAACATTTCTGGGTTTTCTATATGGGTTTTAGGAATTTAATATACTCCTCCTAGAGAATTTATGTGATTGGCACCAAACTGGACCAATATGATTTCAAGACAATGAGTACGCAAAATTGTGAAAGGGTTTTAAATATCTCAAACGGTTCACTTATGGCGAAAAGTGGCTAATAACATAAAAGCTGATGAAAATTCTGCCTACTGTAACTGACAGGAGCTTCGGCCAGATCATCATTGTTTTGCAACTATGATTATTACAACCTGGGGTACCCTTCGTTTACAGGAAAAGAGTTTGTAGAATTAGATAAAAGGTTACAGCTAAAAGTAAGCTGACCAGCTTTAATGCAATCAGTGATATTATTATTTCAAGTTGAAGCCCCATGTGCATGTCTGCTTCTCTTTCTGTACAGAAGAACTCTCTGCCTAACTTATATATATATATATATATATATTTTTTAGGTTGAGTATCTTAAGCCTTAATGCTTGATAGTTGTAGTTATTTCATCTGCCAAATACACTCCCTGTTTGGTAATCAGTGAATCACATATAAGAAATTGAAAAAATAGATTGGATAAAGATTAAGTCTTAAAATTATTCCAGTGTGTTAAAATTAATTATTATTATTATTTCAGCAGTGAAAATATGAATTAATCCCAGTAAAAATGATCATTTCCACATTTCTGCTATATTTGTTCATCAACTAATATCTATTGGTGCAGGTGTTTGTTTACATTGAGCAAGTAGCTTATTAAAACCCATTTTTAAAAAGAGATGAATAAATCTGGCACACAACTGTTTATAACATCACTTTTATTAAACATTTTGATTTCACTTATGGTGCAGGTTAAACTTCAGGTAGATTTTAAAGTACTTCCAAAGTTTTATCAAATTCTGTCAGGCCAGTTTTAAGTGATGGCGAAGATGGTTTTGTGTACTCCATTGTGTGAAACATGAAGATATAATTGAAAGAGCGAGTTCTGACTAATGTACGGAGAATACCTTTGTTTTATTTAGTATAAAATAAAGTGCGGGGGAGCATTCTAGTGCATAACAGTTTGGGTATTTTACATGCCTTCACCTTGGACTGCTGAGGATATGTTTGCTCTAACAACATGTTTTTATAGTGGCTCTTCTTATTAGTATTTTTTATTAGCACCATGGATTCAGAACATATGAAACAAACTATTTTAGAGAATAAACATACATTGATCTGAACATTCATCTTTGAATGTTCAGTTTTCGTTGTCTACTTTCCTTCTTTTTGGGGTAAACCATGTTGTGTCATGTTTCATTTGTTTCTTGAGCATTTTCCGTGGTCTGTAGGTGCATTAATGTCATTTCTGTGCCTTCCGCATACTCTATTATATTGCTAGATGCTAAGACATAATCTGACACATAACTGCTCATAACTTCACTTCTACTCAACATTCTGTTGTTATTTATGACACAGGTTTAACTTCAGGCAAATTCCTAAATACTCCCAAAGTTTCATTAAATGCTCGCAGGCCAGTTTTGCATGATACTGTGACAAAATCTTGCTGGACAGACATACAAACAGACAGAAAATTCGACTGGTTTTAGATTCTCCAATGTATGAAATACAAAGATGCCATTGAAAGAGCGAGTTCTGACCAATGTACAGACAAATATTTTATAGGGAGAATGATTTAACACCCCAAAAGGAAGTTGTTTACAGAGTGTCATCAGTGTTGTCAGAAATGTGCAGACATCTGTCATCAGTCGTGGATGTGGATGGGCGTCCGGCCCCTTCCCGATGGCTAACACATGTGCGACCTTGCTTGAACTTTTCTATCCATTCATACACACTTCAACAACAAAACACTTTCTCCATACTGCACACAAAGTCTTTGATAAATAACAGCACAAGGTACACCATCAGACCACACACACAAAAAAACATGAATCACTGAATGCTGCCATTGTTTTTTTTGCAAATCACAAGTGGGGCATCCATTTCTGCTCACACTGCGATACTAATGAACTGATCCAACACGTTCACACCTGCACAGAAGTGACTGAGGAGACAGTAGCCTTGAATGGAAAGCGCTGTTTCGACAGCGCAGCAAACAGAAGTTTTAATATAACCGGAGTGAAGATCATTTTTGACACCTTCATATTTCCTCATACTTTTCAAACTCATTTCAATAATCATTTGATTCTGTAATGCTGCTTTGCAACAATAATCATTGTTTAAAGCGTGATATATAAATAAAACTGAACTTATTGAATTGCATAACATTATGTCTCCCTTCTGCAATCAAAACAGTGATGCAGTGTGTTCTAACACCTTTCTAGAGAAACCAGAATGAACCTTTTCAGCAATTTGAGTTACAGTAGCACTTCTATATGATCTGACTACATGGGCAGCAGTGAGCCTTGGCCTCCCATGACCATCACTGGTTCACAGGTCTTCCTTCCTTGGACCACTTTTGGAAGGTACTGACCACTTAAGGCAGGGAACATCCTACAAGAGCTGCAGTTTTGGAGTTGCTCTTACCCAGTCCTCTAGCCATCACAATCTGGTCCTTGTCAAAGACACTTGCATCCTTACTCCTGCACATTTAAAATGTGCACTTGTAACGAGATATTGTAAGTGTAGCTGCTGCGACAAGAGACAAATTGTAATGCTTGGCTCGTGTAATCTGATCCAATACAAGAGCTACTGTAGCTCAAACTGGTGAAAAGATTAATACTGGTTCCCATAGAAAGGAGTCTGAACACACAGTTGACTGCTGTTTTGGTGGCTAAAACAGGGTCCCACTCAATATAATGCAGGTGGTCGTAATGTTATGGGTGATCTGGGTACATTGTATTTAATTGAAAATAGGTCACAATTTCTGTAAAGTCTTTCTAAAATTTAAGCTCATGTGTCATGCTAGAACTCTTTATTCTTTTTTTGTTCATTTCCAGTGTAAACGTACAGGCAAAACAGAAAACTCAGTACAGTTGTTTTATGAGCATATCATTTCTTTTTTTGATCAATATGGAAATCAAAAATATACTAATTTTACTTTATAATTAAAGGAGGGAAATAATAATTATAGTGACAATCAACAATTTTAAGAAAAGCAGACACAAGAGTGAATAAATTCTTTCAAACTAGCAAATGTGAACAGATTCTATAATTGTATAAGATTTATGTGAAGGAAAACAGAGCTAAGAAAGCAAAAAAGAAAAAATAAATTGGGTAAGTGATTTCGGTTTAGTGGTTCTTCTCCACTTGCTCTCCATCAGTGGACTTGGGGCTTTTTTTCGGGCTGGGGGACCTGGAATGGCTGGAACACAGAGAAAGAGGCCTTCAGTGAGGAGAATACATTTCCCACAGAAGTAAAATCATCCATGAACTTCAACCATATTCCTCCTGGATGGCTCTTATTCCAATGTTTGAGCTTGACCTCTTTCAGTGCTGCTTGAAAACTAGAGAACATGATAAGTCTAGATACATCATGACCTATAATACAATGGTATGAAAAACTTATATCGGTCATATAGTTGTGAATGTTAAATATCTAGATAGCAGCTGGGAGCTAAAAAAAAAAGAACAAATACTCCAGGATATTTCTGATTCCTCCGTGTCTGTAGTATTATCTGTACTTCAAAGACCTCTCAGTGTTCTACAATAAAATTTCTGCAAGAATGATTATAATAATGATTGAATTCACCAACTGGAAATTTTATATTTATAGGTTTCTTTTGTATGTGTTAAGGGTTAACACTGTCTAACCTGTCCAGGTTTGAGGGTTTGATTACAGTCTTGGGGCTGTGTGCTTTTGTGTGGTTTGCCTATGCTTTTTGAGTTTCATCTGGGTACTCCAGTTTCCCCTCTCACAGTCCAAAGGCAGACTAGGCTAATTGGTGTTCCCAAATTGCCCATAGTAATTGAGTGTATGGTGTGGGGATGTGTGTGTGTGCACGCATGTGCGCCCCACGAAAGATTGGCACCCTGTCCAGGGTGTACTCTGCCTTGTCTCCTAAGTCTCCTGGGATAAGCTCCAGGCCCCCATGACCCGGTACACAGGATAAGCGGTACAAAAAAATAAATGAATGAATAAATGTTTTTATTTTTGTCCTCTTAGTTAAATGGAAATTTGTTACTTTACAGACAAAGTGTATAGAAAAATGCTGGAGTATTCCTTTAAATTTTCTTAATTAAAGCAAAATTTTGCTGACGGCAACGGGGTTCGAGAGTGCTATACCTATTGATGAAAGACCAATTTTAGAACCCAAGAGTGCCACCATCTCACATGAGCCATCTACAAAACTCCTAACTTTTCCTTTACCTCTTTAATACCATCACGTTATACAGAGATTAATGTAAAAAATAATGAATTTATCTAAACCAGGGTTAGATTGCTAAATCTATGCACTCACTCTTATATGTACTCACACACACACAAAAACAGGCATGTTACTTTTACCCTCACTCACTCATTCATTCATTCATTCATTCATTCATCCTCTTAACAGCACACACTCACTCTCACAGGGGTGTTAATCATCACATGCTCTGCATATGTTCAGAATTATGAAAAGGTTTACAGAGAATCTGGTTTTATTAGCACCAGGGCTCATATCAAGAAGGACAGTAACTCTTGGGTTGGTTACCTTTGCAGACAGTGGCGGAAACAACATACAGAGAAGCGACGGATGCTAGAACTCGAAGACACACTCGCAGAGGTCTTGAAGACTGATCTCTCGTCTCTCTCTTTCTCTCACACACCCTTCTCAGAAGCTAAGCGTGAAGCCAGAGCTTTGAAGGAAAAAAAGGGAAAGGGGGAGCCCAAGACTCTCAGCCCAGCATTTCTGGTCTGCAGTAGTAGTGCATGGGATGGGAGTGGGGGCGTGTGGAACAACTGTTTGAGTACGCGCAGGATGCCCTTGGACGATCTCGTTAAAGCAGCGCGGCAGGAGGCTGATCTCGGGTAAGCTCTTTTGTCACCCTTCTGGAAGACGTTTAACATGGCAAGGACGAGCCCTGGTCAGTGCCATCCACTCCCGCACTCTTTAAGAAAAGACAAGAACAGCCTGCAGCAATTGGTCACCGGAGTCTGATCAAGATTTGTGCTTGTTTTCTTTTTTTTTTGGTGGGTGATCTCGTTCACTCTCTGTAGCTAATCAACTGGATCTGAGGGAGAAGAGAGATGAGAAGATTCCCCAAATCGTAACCTCCTGACCCGCCCCCTCCCCTGAACAAAATCCTGACTCTTGCAGGCTTTCATAAATTATGTGTGCGAGTTGTCTTTAGTGCATTAATTACGCCCTGACCAAGATCATCTAGACTAGGTGACCTAAAAGTAAAAGACATGTCAGACACTAGTCGGAATGAGCGGCTGGCCCGATGCTCCCTCACTCACTTTGGAATGTCACAAAATGTATATACTCCCTCTATACTGCACATAATTTAACTGCCCCTCCTTCATCCATCCATACCTTCATACCAATCAATCCATCCATGGCTGGAGCTGCATCACCAGACTAAACGTCTTACCACTGGTGGAAGTTGTGCTTTCAGAACAAACTACAAAATATATAATAGTCTACCTTAAACTAATCAAGGGATGCTTTTTTTGCTGACTATGATTGACAGGCTTATCTGACCTGAGCATTAAATCATAAACATTATAGTTCATAATTAGACTGTGTCTTTGAAGGTATTCTAGTTCAGATAACTTTACTTCTTAAGAACGAACATCCCTTTAGATACTTGATCAGAAAAATGACAAGGTTAGGGCAGTTATAGAAAAGCAAATATGATGTGGACGGTGATTAAGGACCTACCTACGCCTCTTGAGGCTGCGAGAGCGGGACCTGGATCTTGAGCGAGAGCGCGAGGCAGATCCAGATCGAGAGCGAGACCGACTGAAAAAAGTATAAATCACACAGCATTCTTGCGTCAGGCTTAGGCTGACTAAAAAAAAAAAGAAAAAAAAGAGAAATAGCAATTATAGACTGGTGTCATACCTCCGAACAGGAGTCCTAGATTTGGAGCGAGCTGGAGTGCCAGACCTCGATGGTTTTAAAAGAGAAAAAAAGTATGTTACCTAAAATGTACAACACTAATTTATTAATTATATCAGAACGAAAAGAAAAAACATTTAATGGAGGTTACAGCGATTGTGATCTTACAAATTTCCAACCACTTACCTGCTCCTGCGTTTTGAGTAAGATGGAGAACGGTACCTCCTACGAGAAAGAAGAGGGAAATTTACATTTAGTGGGAAAAAGTGACAATGCTTATAGTATAATACAGGTGTTCTAGAAATACTTAGCATTTCACCAATAAATGTGCAGCCTGGAATAACAAGAAAACCTGGAAGATTTGGGCAGTGTCATGTCACCTCTATTGCTTTTCCTTGTTTTATTCTCCTCTAAACCAGATATAGTGGCTCCCCATGTCTGCATGGGTTTCCATCTGGTTCTCTGAAAATTGCTAGTTATCTTAATTAACAGATTTTCTATTTTGTAAGCGTGTATATATTTCCTTAGGATCTGTAAAGAATGTTGTCATGATATGATATGATTATATCGATCATACAACGGTCATTTTTCAGGATACTGAACCTTTTTTTTCAGTTCACAATCCAGCTATAATATATTGAACAATAATATATTGAAAAATCCAACCGGTTATGGCTGCGGCTTCGAGATCGTGAACGGTTGCGGCGGCTCCTTGACCTGGAGCGAGATCTAGACCGGGACCTGTGAAAGAGAACAAGGATATTCACTCCCTTATGTTTAACAGCACTTCATTAGATCAGAAACGCCTTTACTGGCAAATAAACTTTAATGGTCAGAATTTGAAATCGGGGGTGAGGGAGGGACCACTTTTGTCCACTTTTTGCACCTGCTTCGACGTCCTCGCTTGCTGAAGCGGTAGCAGTCGTAGGCGTAGTGTCCCCTGTCTCCACACTGATAGCATCTATCATTTGGATCGAATGGGCGACGACTTGCACGGCCATATCGGCTTTTTCTAGACATGCCAGTGGACAGCTCCACGCGAATCCGAGATCCACCAAGCAGCCTGAAGTGGGATGAAAATAAATAAATAAATAAGCAGATGCATGAACCAGAAGCAATATCCTCTAATGATAAAGGAAATGCCAGCTGCAATCTCTAAAAAAAAAAAAAAAACACAACAGATATTTCTCTCTTAAACTGTTCCTCAGGTAAACAACTTTCGAAACTTTACAGAACTTTACAGAAATAAAATAGAACACGGTTTAATAAATTTCCAAAATTAACATTTTTAAATATACTTACTTTCCATCCATTCCTTTCACTGCATCCTCAGCATCCCGGGCATCTTCATATTCCACAAAAGCAAATCCAGGAGGGTTCCTGGCCACCCAAACACTGCGCAAAGGGCCGTAGTAGCTGAAAGCCCTTTCAATTTCTCCTTTAGCAGCTCCTCCTCCTAAATCTCCCACATAAACCTTACACTCCAAGTTTCTGGAGGAACTGCGAGATGACGATGATGAGTAGTATGACATCTCTTTTTTCCCTACCTGGAAAGGGGGGGGGAAACTTTTGGTAATTTACCTGAGTTGAAGACTCTATGCCCTTCAAACATTCTGGACAAAAGTTTGTTTAATTTCTTGAGTGAACATCCTTTGACCTGAGACCCAGAATTCAACTCTGCATCACAGGCTAACCATCAATTTAACCTCTCAATTTGGCATCAATTCTTTCAATGCATTTAGAAAATTTTACATAATTTTGTAAAACATACAGTACTGTGAAAAAGTCTTAGGCTCTGTATTATCTGCAGTATAAATTGTGTTATATATGTTTATCATGTCAGTATTATTATCTACAAAACATTCACTATTTCCAAACATACATACAAATTAATAAATAAGTAACAGTACAGAATATTTGCTTGCCTGTAATAAAAGCATTATATTACATGGCAGACGGGTTTTAGATGGAAACAAAAAACCTAATGTAATTTCATGCTCCTGGGTTTTGCATGAAAATACAAGTACAAGGAACTCAGTAAAACCTAAAACCTGGTGAGTCAAAAGTTATCTGCACTCTAACAATCTCCTTGATTTTTAACACACTTTAAGCCAGCTGTCAACAAACTTTCATATTCCCTCATTAAAAATGTTTTAGACTGAGCTGCGAGCCACTAATGCACCACTGTCTTCAGTTCTTCATCAGAAGTGGATCTTCCGTCTACGTCCTCGTAGGGCTTTCAGGGGATCAAACAGGTGAAAATCTGATGGAACAAAGTCAGGTCTATAGGGAGAATGCTTTATGCCTTAAAACAAGTGTTGAGAGTGTGGGCAGAAGAGTGTGGACATGAATTTTCATGAAAGATCCCAATGACCTTGGCTCTTCAATAAGCATTTCACTGTAATGAACATTGTTGATTATTTAACTTTTTTCCTGGCCCTGAAAACTGTATACATCAATTTTTCAGTTGATTCAGTTGTCACCGAGTGAGGGTGGTTGCATAACATACTCTGACGTTTACTTTCAGGCTCGTAGTGAGGAATGCATGTCTCGTCACCAGTAATGATTCTCTTTAAGAAACTTTCACCTTCTTTAGAATATTGGTGCAACTTTTGTATGCTCTTGGCGCCACATACACCCTCATACCAAAACAAAAAAAGCTCTTCTTTCATGCACATCACAAGTGAGGCATCTGTTTTTGCTCGCACCACAGTTAAAAATGAACTGATGTAACACGTTAACACCTGAATGGGGAGACAGTAGTCTTAAATGGAAAGCGCTGCTAAGACAGTGTGGTCAACCAAAGTCTTAATACAACCAAACTCAAGATCGTTTTTGACTCACCCTCATAATTTACATTCAGTGTTTCACCACTCGCTTTTAGCACTCATCTGTGCACTGAATAGTCATTCTCAATCACCTAATTGTTGCATATATTCATCTCATCCTTTATACAAGTTATGGGCAAAAGTATTTGGCCAAACCTGAAATGACATTGTAAATGAATGTTGGTCAGTTGGTCCCCCTTTTGCAGCTATAACAGCTTCCACTCTTCTTGGAAGGCGGTCTACAAGATTTTGGAGTGTTTCTGTGGAGATTTGTGCCCATTCATTCTATAGAACATTTATGAGGTCAGGCACTGATGTTGGACAGGAAGGCCTGGCTTGCCATCTATGTTCCAGTTCATCCTAAAGGTGCTTGACGGGGTTGAGGTCACAGAGCTCTGTGCGGGCCAGCAAAGTTCTTCCACACCCAACTGATCAAACCTTGTCTTTATAGTCCTTGATCTGTGCACTGAAGCACAATCATGTTGAAATGGGAATGGGCCTTCCCCAAACTGTCGCCACAAATTTGAAAGAATAGCATCATCCATTTAGATTGTCCTTCACTGAGGATAAGGGGCCTGATTAAAACAACTGCATTTAATAATAACCAGTTTGGCCAAATACGTCCATATAGTGTATATAATACAATCTTGTTCTCTTAGTCATTTATATTGAAGCATGGGTACCTATTAAGTTACTATGCTTTCTACTGGATGTTTGAATCAATAAAGCATCTATCTATCTATCTATCTAGAAGCAATCCAGAAGTGGAACTTCCAGCTTTAAAACAAGCTAGCAAGCTGTTATAAAAAAATATATATAACAAATAACCAGCTTCGAATATTGTTTCCAATTATTCCATGTCTCTAAATCGGCTGTGGTTATTACCAAGCTGATTAAATTAGCTAGCAAAGAATTTTCCAGATCCTAAACGCTAAGCTCATGTTCCACTTATTGTTTACGTTCCTAGCTAGCTAATTAGCTGCAACTTAAACCTGACAAGACGTTGATATTGTTGTTACAATGTTATTAGCTAAATGTCTTCTGCAAAAAGAGAAGAAAAAAACGTTTTATCGAACCAGTTTCCTCGGCAGACAGGACACACCTAGCTTGTTTTCCCCTACATTATGGTGTAAGCTTATATGCACCACTAGGCAGATGATACGCAACGCAGGCTAGGGCTAAATTAGCATGCTAGCTACCATGGATTATGTATTATACCTACCTTTTTTGCGTCAGTTAGTATATCCAGGTTTCCAAAATATGCATGGAAAAGTGTACACCTAAAACGATAAAGATTTTCGCTTTCAACGCGAATAAGTATCAATATCTAGACATGAAGTGGCGAGGAGCTGGCGGTTGCTTTCCCGCAGTAGTGGGAGGAACAACAACAACCAACACATTACAACCCAACTGGCTTTGGCTTCGCACCAAGGAGAAGGCATGAAGAACTGTTAACGCACACCAAACCATCGTCTCACGAAGAGCGATTAACCATGTTAGCACGAAATATGTTTTATGACTGTAAATAGAATAGAATAGAATGAATCTTTAGGTTAATGAGGGTGTTGATCTACACCATATGTCATTCAACTAGAATGTGGTACACCAACTAATCAGTGGTGTTTCTTTATATATTTCATTCTTTCAGACATTACAGCATTTGTATGTGCATTGCAATTGCATTCAATTTGGGTCATTCAATAAAAGGGTCAAATTACTGGTCTGCATCAAGAAAAACAAACAAACAAACACAGGAGCGTTCAAGTCAAGCCAAGACTTTTGATTTTGCAGAATCACAGAATACATATATGAGAATAAAACGCATCTACTTCTTACTCTATATAATCCCCTCCTACTAATGAACTTTTCCCAGTGTTTTACTATTGCTTGGATTCCATGAAATTTTGCTTGGCAAAATTCCTATGAACATCTTTAATGCCCCAAACATATCAAAATCACTTGGAGTGAGGTCAGAACTGTACAGGGATGTGGCAGGAACAATATTCCTTGGATTGTGCTGTGAAGTGAACATTTTATTTACTGGAAACTGTCAATTGCCGAAATGATTAGGGATTGTACGACACAATCAGGGCGAACATTTTCGGGATGACTGTCAATAGCCTATACCTCATAGTCCAGTCTGAAGTAACCTATAGGTGTTCAGGACTGTTTTAAACACAGTTGCTCAGGTGACATCCCTACTTCCCCTAAAAGTGCTATACAAATAAAATTGTACTGAATTGCAACTGAAAAGTCACTGTATAGTTTGCAGGTGATTACCAGCTTTTTGGAGGGTTGTCTGATCTGCCGAAACAAAAATATAACTGTTTGGCCGTAATAATTAGTGGTATGCATACAGGGAAAGGGGTGATGTTTTTTTCCAAAGAACACCATCTGATCTGTGATGCACTGGGGTGGCAGCATTATGTTTTTGGCTAAAAGAGACTGGTACACTTCAGATAACAGATGGAATTATAAAGAAGGAGGGTTATTTAGAAACACTGAAGCAACACCACAAGACATCAGCGTATAAGGTTAAAAAAATTGGTCTGGGTCATCCTGCAGGATAATGATCATATACATACTGAGTATTAAACCGAGAGCATAAAGGTTCAATGCTCTCTGTTAAGTAATTAATGCTCTAGGATTAATTAATGCATGCTCTCGGATTATTTCCATGCCCATAACATATCTCGTACTCCATATGCTTTTATTAAAATAAGTTTGCCACATAACATTGCTGAGCCTAGACCTGAACAAATGAAGCAACTCCAGATCATAACACTGCCTCCAGGGGCTTGTACAGTGGGCATTAAGCATCACTTCATGTGTTCACTGGTTTTTAATAATGTTAGACCATTCTTAACCCATTCCAGTAATTTCAAATATTCTTTATTGAAATATCAATAATTGACATTGGTAGCTCAATGCTGCCAATACCATGCATTTATCCATACTTGTGACTGGATCAAGATGACCTTGGATTGTGCCCTCTGTGGTTGCATTTACCATGTGCTAACATTACCTGCGAATGAAGTGTGGGGTCAACTGGTTACTGCTCCTCCATTGTTTTGACAACCACTTCTTCTTTCTGTCATATACGCTGTCACTGTAGACACTTCGGGATTGACACTACGCAGACTGAATCTAGGTTTCATTCTCTTCTTTAATTCTCTCGTCGTGTTCTCAGTCACTTTAGATGTGCTGCTATCTGATCTGGGGTTTCAGTAGCTATGAGCTTGGCTTGACGTACCTGTTTGACCCTGTCTACTGTTGCAATCAGTGAGAAATACCAGATCCCACTCTCGGTATGAGATTGATGAAAGTTGATGATGATGCTGCCTAATTTTGCAGTTGGAGAGGAACACATGCATCACACTCACAACAATTGATGACGATTATGTTGCCTGTCACAGAACTGTTCTCCAACAATATTTTTATTGATTTTAAACAGGGATATAACAGGGTAAACATGCAACGTTCCTGTCACAGAACTGTGTCTTTACTTCCTGTGCAAACACCAGCCGGCAGTCAACCAAACAAACATAATTTCTGGTTTATATATACGTTGCTGTTAGTCTTTTGGCTGTTTCTGTCGAGGGCTCATCTGATCTGCACATAACTTGGCACGGGTTTTTCTGCTGGATGCCCTTCTTGACGCACCCCTTCAATTTTATCTGGGCTCGGGACTCACTGCATCCAGTGGCTGGGGTTTGGGCATTGAGTGGGAATCTAACCCAGGCCTTCTGTTTTACACTACTGCTCAAAAGTTTAGAATCACTTTCTAACACCATGGTCGTTCATGATTTTAATTTCTCTCTACATTGTAAAGCAGGCATCCAAAATATGCAATAATCTCCTTTGAACAGTTAATGTTGAGATGTATCTGTTACTCATGATCAGTAAGACCTTTATAACCGCTCTAATCCGAGGTATTGTTAATTGGTGGTTTTTAGCCTGGTTACTCTAAATGAACTTCTCCTATCAATACATTTATTATTAAAATATTGAATGTTTATACAAGTTTTCTTTTCCTAAAGAAATAAAAAATGAATGAAAGAAAACTGGATTGAATTGAATAATTATCTTTTTGGGAGAAATGACTTATGTTAAATGAAAATGTTGCTAAATAGCTCTTCTCTCTCTTGGTGGCTTCATTCAGAAATAATAGCTGTGGAGCTGTATCGAGCTGCTGGGGCAGCACAGTCTACTGATTGGTTACGTCATTAGTGATGTCTTTTATCTGGTCACACTCGGGAGGGAAACGACACAAGACATGTAATTACAATATTGATAAAGTCCHGATAAAAATGTCATCCTTTCACCGCCAGGCCTTTCTTTCATGGTCTCTCATTTTCAAGCATAACTTTTCCCCCAACAAATATTATATATGGAACAACAAAGACATACTGTTTAAACACAAATCCTTATTTATTGATTACTGGTTTAAGAATAATATTATTCATGTTGATCAACTATTTAACAGGGCTGGTTATCTTTACTCTTATAGTGAGTTTCTAGAAGAATATAAAATACCAGTGTCTCCTGGAGATTATGCCAAAGTCTTTGGTGCAATTTCTTATGGTGTCTGCATGTTATTTAGAGCTCAACCAAGATTGGACACACAACAACTAACCTTGTTATCACTGACTGACACTTCAGTTGGTAAGATTTGTTTTTCCTGTAACAACGGAAAGAACAATAAACTAATTAGATCATTGTTCAAAACAGAGATTGTCACAGTCCCATATGTGGTTCCATACTGGAATAAATTTGTGCAAAACATTGACTGGAAGAAAGTCTGGCTCTTACCCAACCGATACATGCTGACCAACAAAATTAGAGAAATATCATTTAAAATAATTCATAGATTTTACCCGTCTAATGATCATATTGTTAAAAAATTTAAAAAAGATATTGATGTAATGTGCACTTTTTGTTCTATGAATATTGAAACAGTTACCCATTTGTTTTGGCACTGTCCCTTTGTCCAAAATTTCTGGTCTGACGTTTGTAACTTTATTGCGGAAAAAATTGAGAAAGACTTCAAGTTATTATGGAAGGATGTTCTGTTTGGCCTGTATGACCTTAACAGAACGAAAACTATGCCGAATGAAACTTTCATTATTAATCTCATTATTCTGCTGGCAAAATATTACATTCATAAGTGTAAGTTTGCGCATTCCAAAACATCTTTCTTTGCTTTTAACAATGAGGTCAAGCAATATCTCAACTCGATTAAGTATTCCATTAATCAAAAGGCAACAAAAACTGTGAATGTTTGTAAACACTTTGATATCTTTTTGTAAATTCATACTTCCCCTGGCAAAATGTGATGATGTGAGTCTTGTTTGTCTTATTTATGTTAAAAACACCTGCAAATGCTGGAGAATGCACATTTTGTTATTATTGTAATGGAGATTGATACTCATGTAACTTGTGCAATTGTTGAATAAAGCATTNAAACGACACAAGAATCGAAGCGAGGCTTTATTTGGGACCGCCCCTTCTGCTCGAAACAAGCTGCAACAAGACTCCCGCAGCAGTGAGAGCCGAATCTTGTGAATCCAATATGGAAGCAGATCAGTCTCAGTAATAATTCAGACAAATACAAAATACGGAGACGCTACAAATGCCGAAATGTCCTTGTATTAATATTAATTTGTTCCTTGTTAAATCAATGATTCTTATTCTTTTAAAAATGTAGAGTTCCCAGAGTTACACCATTGCCTACGTCTGTTTAAAAACAGACTGCGCATGTGCATCTAAAAGAGTCGGCTCAAAAAATCGACTCATTGGCGAACGACTCCTTACTCCTAGCTCACAAGGTTGAAGGTCAGATATTGTAGATAGAACGTGACCAAACGGGGTAGTTCAGGACACCGACATAACGTTGGTTTGAGGTTATAAACAGTGATTTTAAATATCCATAGCACTTAAAATGCCTAGAGGAAGCCGCAGCAGATCTTCGAGGATGGCTCCTCCAAGGTAACGTTCAGATATGCTAACTCTTAACCAGCTAGCTAGCATAGCAAGACCCGGCTATGTCAAAGTTATGCTAATATCTTCTACAATTTTCGTACGCACAAGCTAGCTTGCGTGTTCCCGTATTCTTACCAGGATTATATTCAGACCTAAAAGGTTAACCAGTACCTGTTTAGTAAACAAAATAAAGAGGTTATAAAATATTTTAAATATTTTACATGTCTACCACATGTAATGTAATGTAAGATTACACCAGTATATGGCAATTAAAAATGGTTCAAGCTGAAAAGTAAAAATGAATTTAGAACTCAAAAATGTGTAGATTAACATAACAGGAGGGAGTAAGTAATTGAGGAAAAAAATACAGGAAGGTCTGGCCTTATATTACATTTACAGTACATCAATGTTTATATGATTAACATTTTTTGTAACCCTAGCCATTTCTTAATCACAAACATTGAAAGACTGAACCGTTCAGTCTCTATGTAATATATGTAGTTGTCTAAATCAATAGGTTTGACTGTAAATTATTGGCAGTCCTGAATACCGTTACAACATGTTGCATCAGTTCATGTGTCTTGTTGATCTTTACAATCACAGCTACTCCTCCCGTCCGGCACCACCTGCACCGGTGGCTAGAGCAGCACCTCCACCAGCTCCAGCACCTGCGCCTGCATCTGCAGTCTCTGCACCTGCTGCAGGTGCCCCAAGACAGCCAGGCCTTTTTGCTCAAATGGCCAGCACTGCAGCAGGCGTTGCAGTTGGCTCCGCTGTGGGACACACGATCGGTCATGCCATGACGGGAGGCTTTGGTGGTGGTGGAAGTTCTGAGGCTGCCAGGCCTGATGTCACCTATCAGGTATATCAATCACACACAAAAAATCAATAATGCCACAGCCACAGGTACATACATACTATACCAGTCTGAGACCAGTCTTGGACACACATTCTAATTCAGTGTTTTTTTTGTTCTGTGATTTATTTTCTGCATTCTAGAACAACACAGGAAATTACTGTAAAAATAGTATCAAATAACACACAATACCAACAACAACAGTCAGTTGTGTTAATTTAAGACAACGCTCTGGAATAGTACTAGAAAAGTATTGTCAAGTGCATTTGCAAAATGCTCTCTCATGAAGACCATCCCAGGAAAGCAGATGAAAACTTACCTCTGCTGCAGAGGAGAAGTTCATTTAGAGTTACTTGCCTCAGAAATCATCCATCATCAACAACCAGCACCTCAGATTAGATCCATTATGAAGGTTTTACAGAGCATAAGTAGCAGTCACGTCTCAAAGCAGATTATTGCATATTGTGGATACCTTCAACATTGTTTGACAATGTAAAAAGAAATAAAATAAGGAAAGACCATGGAATTAGAATTTGTGTACAAAACCTTTGGCTGGTGTATATTCACAAGGGTTTTTACTTTTGTTCTATCTAATGAGCAATGAGCATGCTTATGTGTGTGCAGTAAATTACATTTATTGAATGAATCCCCCCAGGAGCCTTACCAGACTCAGCCTACATACCAGCAGCAGCCCATGTATCAACAGGAGACAGTGCAGCAGAATCCCTGTGCCTATGAGATGAAACAGTTTCTTGAATGTGCACAGTCACAAAGCGACCTCAAACTGTGTGAAGGGTTCAGTGAGGTGCTCAAACAATGCAGATTCTCCAATGGTACGTATTCGCAACAGGTGTCTAAGCCATGTTTATACTGTATGATATTTTTGACACAATGTCTTTGAAAATGTGCATTGGATGGTAATCTTATTTGTATGAATAAAATATATATATATTTTTAAGTGGTATAGTTCACACTCACTGCTCAAGACATTTGAAGCGCTAAAACGTTATCATTTAATTATAGTCATATATATGGTACATTCTACTTTTTACACACTGGCATGTTGTGTGACAGGAGTGAATCGTTTGATAAGTTTTTGTATAAATAATATAGGAAGTAAAATATCTATAGGGAATGACAGAGACCAATGCTGCTCAGTATTTTTTTAAATTTATTTTTTAAATCAAATTTAACTTTTTAAGCTTTTTTTTTTAGTTAAATGTTGAAGTCTTGTATTTGAAGTTAGTTTATATTGTTTCAATTCTGCCCTTGGTTTTGAAGTGAGAAAACTAATATAAGAAATTACTTATAGTATGCTCATGTTTAATTCAGTTGTGTAGCTGCTGAATAAAACTAAGGTTTTAAATTGTGACAACTTTTTAAAGGTTTAAAGTCTTAAAATTATAAAAGAATAAGAAGAAATGTCATATTGAATCTAAACATTTATAAAATCTTGATACTTATAGAATATTAATCAATATACACCTAGATATCATAATATTGTATCAGGTGGTGACTGGTGATTTTCATTCCTAGATGATAACTTTCTCCAGAGATTAGATGCACCTCGCTCTGGAATATGGTCAATCCGGACTCATCGGATCACTTGACCCTTTCTTCATTCCTCCAAAGTCCAATACTCAGCAAACTTTTTTTTTTGAAAGCTTTTGTTCTGATTTGTTTTACTAGTCTGATGAGTTGTTAGCTCTACTACTACACACTACTACTACTGAAATATAAATGACATAATGCCCTAATCAATGTGAAAATGTTTCAATGTTTGGCTTCATATTTTCAAAGCAAGCAATTAATTGTCAAATTATCAAAGCAACCTAGCACTAATAGCTTTAAAGAATCTTACCAGAGTCAACAACAATATTTGTACAGTTCTATTATTGCAGGATTTGTTACACATTTCCTAAATGAGCATTGAACAGCATGGCTACCATTGTCTCCATTGGGTTCATACATGTTTGTTTACTTCATTGTTTGTTCACAAATTTCTCTTCCCTAAAAGAAAGAGCTGTGTTGTACCCAATTCATGATTGCACGCAAAGTAGTCAGCATTTATAATTGCAGAACTGTGCACTAATGCGATATGTCTTTCTCTTTTGTAGGTTTGCCCTGAGACAGGAATGGCGGCATCACTTAGGACTCTTCTTAATTTAAACATGTACATTCAGATATAAGAGGCATAGTAGGAGTTGTATGCATTTCTTAGGATTACAAAATGTACATGTGTTGGTAACTTACTTTTGATTAATATGTATCAGTTAAATATCACATGCGCTAGAATAAATCACAATAAATCCTTAAACCAGTGTTTGGTGCTTGAAATGGCATAATTAAAAACCCACACAGTGAACATGTTTTTTTTTAGACTTCTGATGATGTCAAATGTCTTTACTCCCTGCGCTGTACAAGTTAAGACAACGTCAAGACAACGGACTTGTGTAGTAAATGATCTATAAGTTTGGATATAATCAGACCCGTCATTTGGTCAGTGGTTTTGCAATGCTTTATCTGTCTTGCTCTAATTTTCTTACTTCTTGCTGACACTGACTTTTTAGTTGATTAGCATTCTGTTTTGTTTACAAATAAACAACCACAAATGCACACACTGGCTTCATAAAATCAGCAACTTAAGTATGCAATGCTGCTGATTAAATTGAGAGTAGAAGGTGCCATTTAAAATTATTAATGTTGGGGGGAAATTAATCAACTAGCAGATTTGTTATCAAAGGCCTGACTCAGAGGTACTTCTCAATCAATCAGTGTAAGGTTGTTTGTGTGTGTGTGAGTTTAAGCCACTCGGACCGTTTTTATTTTTAGAGCATGACATTCTTGCTGCCCTTTCGCGTGCTGCAGCTCGCGCTCGCGTGCGCCGGAACATAGTGTTGTGTGCATCATGGACTGATTCGGACGGTTTCAGGAGACGGAATTCAGAACTACATTTAATGAAACAGCAGAGATTACTGATGTATCAAGGTATGCCATTTGTTTTTCGCATGTTTTGTCGTGACAGCGTACTGATATCTCTAGCGTAGCGCGTGCTGAAAGAAAAGAACCGTACTCACTTACAGCTTGTACAGTATTATGACTCCTCACAAACATAGCTAACAGCAATACAGACTCCGTATACAGTCGGTATCAATGTGGATTTAATTAGTTTGCTAAACGAATAGTCATCGATGTCGGAGATTTGTCGTCCGTTTAATCACACCTCGACACCTGGTTTTACCGGAATAAATAGTGTGGCAAAACTGAGACAGCTGAGAATGTCATCCTGACCCGTCGGTAGTCTCGTATACCGCCTATGATATCGTTTAGGTGCGCTTTAGCTATAGGTCAGTGGGTTACAAAGGCGACCCGGGGATATTTATAAAGCCCTGTTAATGTCGCAAAGCAGCGATACAGAAAAAAACCCCTGCTATATAGCTTTAGAATCTCAAGAACAGGGCCAATGGAAAGCTCGAGAAACCTTGAAAGGAAGCGGAGACAAAATGGAACCCATCATCTTCTGGGTGGCATTGAGTAATGCAAACTACACTCTGCTGCAGCTACTGTATATACCGTTTAGACAAACATTACAACAGTGTGCTGAAAGGATGTTTAATATGAGTTTATGGTGAATCCTGGAATGAGCAAAGGACAGCCTTTATGATAGCAGCAGCAGTCAGTAATGTATGCATTTAAACCATTCAAGGAGAACCGATTCACTTACACCACCACTAATAATAATAATATTTAATAATTTATTTTATAT
>QMIH01000226.1:470822-523243 GCA_003987875.1 Clarias batrachus
ATATATATAAGCTGACAGAACATCTTTGTTTTCTGGTGAGTTATTTTCTTATTTTCAAACTTCTGCTTTCCTTGCATTACTACACTGACCCATAGATAAAGGGTTTTACTGCAAAATGAAATCAATCCATTTTGGAAATTTTGGGGGAAAGTTACTTCATTCATCTTCTATGCCGCTTATCCAGAGGCTTGGGGCACGAGTCGGGGTACCCTAGACATGGTGCCAATCCATCACAAGGAAACACACACAAACACTATGGACAATTTGGGAATGGCAATTAACCTAATCTGCATGTCTTTGGAGGTGCAAGGCCGCAGTGCTTACCACTACACCACCGTGCCACCCACATGGTCATATAGCAGTTGTGTTTATAGCAAAGAAATTATTCAGTTTATATCAATATATTATTTGTTATCAGTATTGGTATCAAGAACTAAGGTGCTCTATCAGTCATAAAATTTCTTATGAGGTGGGGGGACGGGATAAGGTGGGGGGGGGATAGTGTACCATGTATATACAGTATATGTATCTTATTTAAATTTACGATAAAAAAAAAAACTTTTATAAAAAATTCCAAAGAACATCAAAAAGTTAGTGTTGAGGTTTAGTGCTCAGCACTTTTTTATATTACAAGGGTCGACATCAAAGACACCATCTAAAAAGACTTATGGCTGGACTTTAGTTAGCGGTTATTGTGTTATTGGGGTACTCTCCAGCACATCATTAAAACCTGGAAATATAATGTTGTACTATCAACGTAGTTTAAAAAAAAACATGTATAGAGAACACTTTAATGAAACCATTAAAAAAATAGACAGTAGAAATCACAGCCAAGTTTAATAGTGAAACCAAGAGCATTTCCTATCTCACAATACAAGAACTCGCTGGATTGGGACTAAACAGTTAGTGTGGCCATAAGAAAACCACTTGCTACTCAGACAAATCAGGAAAAAAAGGCCTCAATAAAGACTGGACTTTTGCACAACAGAAACAAGTCACGTGGTCTGATGAGTCCAGGTTTACCCAGTTACGAAGCAATGTGCCTGATGTGCTTTATTCATTACATGCAAGTTTAAATATTTAAAATCTTTCCTGTTTCAATTTTAATAATTATAGCTTGAAACTCATGACAGTACAAATGCAATACCTCAATATATTAGAATATTTACTAAGATTAATCAAATACAGATTTATAATGCAGAAAGAACTGAAAAGCAAATGAAATTGCTCATTTATGCACTCAGTACTTGGGCAGGGCTCCTTTAGCATGAATTACTACATACCCGTACATGTGGCATGAAATGCAGGCAATCATCCTGTGGAACTGATGAGTTATTGGAAACCAGGTTGCTTTGATAGTGCCTTCATCTAGATTGTGTGGGTCTGGTGTTTCTCATGTTCGTCTTGAAAATACCACCTAGATTTTTTTATGCGGTTCAGATTAGATGAGTTGGCTCGCCAATCAAGCACAGTATTATCATGGTCAGAAACCCGACCTGCTAGATTTAGCACTGTGGGCAGGTACTAATAAAATTGCCATTCGAAAAGTTTGTCAGCATATGGAAGCATGATGAGTTTTAAATGCCCTGCACAACTGCATTGTCTTTGGACTTGGACACTGTGCTCCAGCACTAGCAGAGGACATGACACCCCAAATTATCATTAATAGTGGAAACTTCACAGTGCTCCTCCACTGTTCCTCTAGCCTCTGGGGCATAAATTTCAAATTAAATCCAAAATGTATTTAAATTCGAAAAGAGGAATTTGGTCCACTTAGTAACAGTCCAGTTCTTTTTCTCTTTATTCCAGGAAAGTTTGACTCTAATTCAGGAGCGGCTTGATAATGGGAAATCAACAGTTGTAGTCAACTTTCTAAAGACTGTGCATGTGGCTCTTGATGCACTGACTCCAGCCTCGCTCCACTCCATATGAAACTCTTTCAAGTTCCTGAATCAAGTCAGCAGTCTTCCCCATAATTGTGATTTTATGTTCTGAACTGGACCTAGTGATGCCATTATTTATACTGTATGAATAATAATTTACTCATACTCAAAATTAAATATTATAATATTTTGAGACACTGGAGTTTTGATTTCAAGCTCTATAAGCTATAATAATCGAAACTGAGGCAAAAAAAGACTTGAAATATTTCACCTTACATGTAGTGAATCTAGATTATAAAAAATATTGAACTTTTTGATTTAAATTACAAAAAAAAAAGAATTTGTATGATATTTTTTTTAGATGCACTGTACAGTAACATCAAGGTCTTTCCTTTTTATTGCTGTTGTCTGCTTTCATTAAGGTTGCACCCAAGTTTCCTTGGATAATTTGTGAGACCATCATCACCATGACCAAAGACGATGAGATCCCTGACTGGGTCGGAGCTCAGGAGTTCTACGAAAAATATGATCCCAAGGAGATTCTGGGAAGGTAGCAGTAAAGTGTTTAATCTACACTATAGAAATATAGATTTTCTCTTGCATATTATATGCTAACTTATACTACGCTTTGTTTCAGTCTTTTGGCTATTATTAACTTTTTACAGCTAAATAAAATATGTGGATTCAGGTATTTTTGGATTATATGGTTTATGGAAAGGCATTAACTTTTTATTTATGCATTAATGAAAAAGGTAGTGCATGTTTGAATATCACCTAGAAATTTTAATATGCCTGTACCTTATACAGTACTTGCAATTATACAACTTTCTAAATAATTTAAATAAGTCACTATGTAAGTATTTGAGATCTATGCCTGTTTTTCTGAATAACATTGTGGGAAAAGTTTTCCATTTTTCTTTTATGTACAGGGGGGTTAGCAGCGTGGTTCGACGCTGTATAAACAAACGTACGAATCAGGAATATGCGGTGAAAATCATAGATATAACACCGTCAGATAAGATGACACCTCAAGAGATCAAGGAGATCAGGGAAGCCACAGTGAAAGAAATTGACATCCTGAGGAAAGTTTGCGGGCAAGAGAACATAAGTAAGAATTCCCTCTTATTTTATCGAATAACAGACAACCAAATGCAAGAATCATAATTTCAAAGTCAAAATAAAACTTTTATTCAGCCATTCAATTATTTAAATTCAAAAGCAAAACTTTGCAAATATTTAGGACAAAATTAAGACACAGATGTTGTTCTTTCATTATAGAAAAAAAAAAGGTTTGAAATGCTCGTGCTTGCTCTTTCTATATTTCTTTTGAATATTTCGTACATAAATTGATAAACAGAAATGCATTTCCCGTTTTGTGATTCCAAAACATGCAGGATAAAAACCTTATCTTGTCTAATTATGTTAGTGTCCCCTGAATACATGCTTTGGTCTCTAGAAAATTCAAAGGTGGATCCTTTGTGTGTGTTGTGGATGGTTGTGTGTGGCATTTTTGGATCAGGCTTGTTTGTCTAATCCATCTCATGTATGTTCGATCAGATTAGGCTCTGGACAGTTTGGAGTCTGAGTCAATAACCTTGAACGTTTTGCCTGCTAAGACCCATACTCGATGCGCTTCTGGCTGGACAGAATTCAAAGAAACTTTGAATTGCCAGTCCTTCTGTATTCGCCAAAAGTTCAATCTGCGGCATAATTTGAATCAAAATATTGAGTACAAAGGATGTGTGCCAGATTACATCACAGCAGCCAACGCTTTTTTGGACGAATGCTGTGCTTTTGCCCTCAAAATTGTCTCATCATAGACAATCAATGCGATGGTTTACTGTAAATACACAGAATATGCCAAGCGCCAAAATCATCACAAAACACAAACGTAACACATAACAGCACAAAAAAAGGTATGTAACTTTGGAAAACCGCATCTTCAAAGGTGTATAGCCGGATTCATATGTTCTGAAACCATGGTTTTAATTAAAGCAGTAATGTGAAGCGCTACTATCAGATAAAACATGGGTCGTTAGAGCAAACATATCCACTGCAGTACAAGGTAAAGGAAAGGTGTGTAAAATACCCGAACTGAGATGCAAAGTGCTGGATGTAATAATCTACTTTAAACAGGGAGTATATTTGGCTGAATACGAAGAAGTACAACTTAGCGTAAACAAAGTGTAAGATACTCAATTTACGAATTTTATTTAAGCTTATTGATTAATTTTAACATTATAAGTATTTCTAAAAACTCTTTATCCATCAACGATGGGTACTAATGCTAGTATAATAAAGAATAATATCTTGTTTGAATCAGTTACAAAATCTAATAATTTATCTGCAGGTTACAATTCTAATTCCAAATAAACAAGACAAGATTTACCAATTGTTCTGGCTATAAGAGCCCTAATGAAAATCTCAGAAAGACAGACCTAAAAACACAACACCTCCACCAGTCAGTGCTAACAGCATAAACAATAACTCTTTTTTGGTGTTAAACCACTAGGTATGTGTAAAGTTGTATGTTCATAACTTAACATTGCCTGTATGACTAATATTTATGATGATACTATACAAATGTGGCCATATACTATATATACTCACACACTTTGTTTTCTCTCTGTAGTTCAGTTAAAAGACTGCTATGAGACAAAAGCTTTCTTCTTCTTGGTCTTTGACTTGTAAGTACAATTCAACTTCCACACTACTCAATAGACATTATCTCCAAAGAACTTTATTATATTAAATTGTCCTTGTACATTGTTAAACATACATAAAAATGTGCCATCTCTTATTTCTTTCTTACTAACAGGATGAGAAAGGGAGAGTTGTTTGACTACCTCACTGAGAAAGTTACGCTGAGTGAGAAAGAGACAAGGTTGGCCACGTTTATGAGTTCAAACCCAGCTTTATGAGCAGTGTCACATCAAGACTGTTTTATTTATTCATTTTGTAGATGTGTTTATCCAAGCCAGTAAAAGAATGAGTAGAATTTAATCTTACCAAAATAGGAGGATTTTCTTTTTAGTTAGAGTAAATCCTATTTAGTAAGCTAAGAAACATCCAAGGAACCATTTTATCTTTAGAGTATATTTATAAAGAATAATATAAATTATGTTAAATCCAAAGGAGGTGGAAAAAAACATTGAAGGAGGTTTTTGGGTGTACAAGATTTGGCAAGTTAGGATCTCAAGTTCAAGATCTCAACTAAATGAGTTATTTAAATATACAGCAGTACCTCAGCATACAAATTTAACCCATTCTAGAGGCGAGTTCTTAAGGTGAAATTTTTTTATTGCAAAATGCATTTTCCCATAGGAAACAATGTAAATGCAGATAATCCTTTCTATCCACCTAAAAATATTACTAAAGGCCCGGATGCCCTTTCTGATACAACCCTCTATTTATCTTGGGCACTGCATGCAGTGGCTGTGTAGTATGAGGTGGGTGTAGGGTTAAGGGTCTTCCACAAGGACCCAATGCCAGCAACCCACCAGCGGTGGGGCTCAAACCCTGATTCTTCAATCAACAACCCATAGCCTTAGTTGTCTGAGCCACCACTATCCCATTATAAACATATACAATTATAATTGTGAAAAGGTTAAACAACAAATACTATTTAGCACAATGATTGTCATTTCTTTGGGGGCTTTTCTGAAGGAAATAATATCAATTTGCCACTATTTCCGAAAGATCCTGGCATCCGTGCTTAAGAACTATCTGAGTTCATGCTAAATAGCAAACTGGAATGGGTTTTCACAAACTATCTTTTGATGAAAGTTAAAAGGAGTGGAACACTGCTTGATCTGGAGATGAGTGTCTCCAAATCATGGACATTAGTTACATGCATGATGCTCGATGAAGACAATCCAGGTCTTAACTAGGCATCAAGGTGGACTTTTTACTTTCTACAATGTTATTATTGTCTAGTGCAGGCATGGGCAAACTACGGCCCGGGGGCCACATGCGGCCCGTTTAACGTTTTGATCCGGCCCGCCAAACTTGAAATAATTTAATAAATTAACCTTGTTAATGTTTTATTTCCCCTGTAATTCCGATGTTTCCTCACTAGATGGCGCACTCTAGATATATTGGCTTTGTTGAGGTGAAGCGTAGGCCTATTACTCCACGTTTGCACTTTACCCTTTGACCCTTTGACCAAAGGATGCCATCTATCTGCTCCTGTTCCAGCCTCTTTGTCAAATGATAGAACTCAATGTGGCCCACGATTCAAAAAGTTTGCCCACCCCTGGTCTAGTTGCTCAAACATACAGTGTTCATAGTTGAAGTGTGTTGTTTTCTGTGATTTACTGTAAATAACATTTACTCTATAACACTCTACTATTTTCAGAAAAATAATGCGTGCATTGCTAGAAGTGGTCAGCTATCTTCACTCCCAGAACATAGTTCACAGAGATCTGAAACCAGAGAACATCCTCCTGGATGACAACATGAACATCAAACTCACCGATTTTGGCTTCGCCGTTCAGATTGGTCCACAGCAGAAGGTTAATGGTAAGTCCTCTGTTTCCTCCTCTGAAGCTGTTTTTGGTATTTTATTAACCTTAATTACATGCTTTAATTCCAAGATTTTTAGGAAACTTTAGAAATATGAAAATAATTTAAATGCATGTCTGTGCATTCAGATTCTGTCTATGCAATGCTCTTCTATTGTTCTTTATTATTATTATTATTGTTGTTGTTGTTGTTGTTATTAACTAATTAATTAATAATTGCATTTTTTTGACCTTTTAAACTATATTCTGTGCACCAAGATAATTCATTCAAGTAAGAGAGTTGATTGGAAGGTTGTCAGTTTGAATCCCATCACTGCTGAGCTTCCACTTTTGAGTCCTTGAGCAAAGATCCTGGACTTTCAACTCATCCATTGTACCTTGTCTCAATTGTAAATCACTTTGGATGAGAGCTTCAGCAAGATGGGCAAATGAAGTAACTGCAGTAACTAATTTAGGGGCAAAAATAACCAACATATTTTGCCAGATTCTTCATGAAATTGCAGTTATCTGTGATGTTTGGACTCATATTGATGAAGAAAAAGACTGAGAACATGGATAGGCTTAGGCTAGTATTAGTCAATTCATTTGCACACCATTTAATGTAATGTCTTCAGTGAAAACCCCCCCCCCTCAAAATTCATATAATCATTTACATGCTGAAAATGCTAGATTTTATCACCATTATGGACGTAAAAGACAAAACTAATTGCGGAAACCATTACATTTGTACCATAAAAAAGATTTGAAATTTGATGCAGAAATTTTTGTCAATTTTTGGAATAAATAATTTAGAATAACCTGGTGTTGTAGATGTGACATTTTCATGTCACATTCCACATTTCATGTTGTGGAAAAGTCTTCTTGTCTGAATCAGGACTGAATTTTAATATGATATTCAGTAACAAGAGCACACACGTTTGTGTAATATCCCTTAATCAAGTCCAAACATTTGGCCACCGCTGTCCAAATGACATATTTTGTAGATTTTATTATATATATTTTTTTCTTTTGTAAAAAGAGGTTAACCATCGTCTGTAGCATCCTCTTTAAAATCTGTGAAAGTTAATGCATATTTATTAAAGGTGCAGATTAGAAAATATGTTTGTGTATACTGTCAATTATAGTTAATTATAGAATTCTAATAGATTCTAGAAAATTAGGTTATAGAAAATATGAATCAGCCAAAATTACAATTGACAGGTCAGTGGGAAAAAAAAGTGGAAATCAAAATTGGGTAAGAAAACTGTGATAATTGCACTCAGTGCATCAGTTGTATATTATTTTAGATGAACCTACAAAAAATACAGTGAAGTATAAAAAGTATTAATTGTGGCATATGCAAAATTTGGACCGCTATCTCTGTCATTATTTTGCCCTTTTGGCTGATATCAAAGCTTTACATTTTCTTTTTAGTTTTAGGAATTTACAACCACTTTTCCTTGCATAACTCCTTTAGTTCTGAGTAATTCCTAGGATGTCCTGCATGTACAACATGTTGGAAGAGTACACAACCACTGTGTGCATGTGTCAGCTAAACCTTTCGACAGGGCCTTAATATCATTTGCAAGTTATGCTTTACCTCTATTAGCCAGCATACAGGGCAGTTCTATCTGAAAGTTATCTTGGTTCCAATCAACTGCAATTGTTTATTAGTAGTTATTCAAACTTTGGAATTTACCTGAAATGATCTAATATTTATATTTAATCATTCCCATACTTTGTAGGCAGCAATTAGTTTAGATTTATAATTTTATTAACAAAAGTAAAAGAACTAAAACATTTAAAATGTTAATATATTTATGTACACAGTTGGATATTTTTATTAACTATATGGTATCATGATACCAATAATAATTACAGCTATTATTATTATTATTATTATTATTATTATTATTATTATATAAAACATTTAATAATCATTTAATATAAATTAATATTTTGTAATTAAGACATAGTTTTCTTTTAGTATGTTTTATGACAAGTGCAACTACTATTCATAGAAAAAAAATATATTTTTCTCTTAAACCTCAGAGGTTTGTGGAACACCAGGTTACTTGGCTCCAGAAATCATTGAGTGCTCCATGGACCCTCATCATCAAGGCTATGGGACTGCAGTGGATATGTATGTTAAAAATCACTAAGTCTACCTTATTTTAAAACACTACTAATATGAAGACTTATATGTTTATTTGAGTCATCATTTCAAAATGTGCTTTTGTAAGCAGAGGTTACAGCTGTTAATGTGACCTGTTGTTACCACAGCTGGAGTGCTGGTGTGATCATGTACACATTGTTGGCTGGATCTCCTCCGTTTTGGCACAGGAAACAGATGCTGATGCTGCGTATGATCCTTGCAGGAAATTACCAGTTCACGTCACCAGAATGGGACGATCGTTCAGATACTGTCAAAGATCTGGTATGTAATGAGCTTCCTAAAAGGAGAACAGGAAGGTAGTTAGTATTTTGCTGTCAAATGTATTGACTATGCACTGGAATTGTGAATGAGTGGAATATAGCAAGATTCATAGTGGATATGAAAGTATACCCCAACAATTTGCAAACAAATACAATATCTTGCTTATTAATGATTGATGTCATACTTTTTGGTATTCATAGTTACATTTATTGTTGTGAAATACCCACGACATCCCTATAACCATACTATTTTTTCCCTCTTCTTATAAAATTTAATAACCTGGAAAACATATTCACTGTTATAATGCTGATCTTTTTCCTATAAATGTTCAGTAATTGACTCTTAACAAAAAGTCATAGTGTGAATTTATGAAATATAAATATTTTCAATTGTTTATTATTAGGCCAACAGTATGGAGACTACCTGCCATTATTATAGAAACACTATGAGTAAAGATTATGAGCGCACAAATATAAACCTGAAATTTGAAGTGCACTCAAAACTACTGTTAAAATCATGCCATTATTAATTACCATGAGCATGAAGAATATACAAAATATATATTGCATTGTTGTTTTCTAGATCTCTAAAATGTTGGTGGTGAATCCAGAGCAACGTTACACAGCCATCGATGCCTTAAATCACCCATTCTTTCAGCAGTATGTGGTGGAGGAGGTGCGACATTTCAGTCCGTACAGGAAGTTCAAAGTGAGTAAAAAACTGTACTCAAATTTTTCAATCAAACAAAGAAATCCACATGGAACCTTTTCTCACAGGGAAACACCCTTTAATGGTTCTTTAATCATTTTTAATAACCTATTAAATTACTTTAAGTTATCTACTGTATTACCAACTGTAAATAATTTTACTAGGAATTAGTATATTAAGTATATTAGAATATTTGTGGGCAGTTAATGGTATGTATGGATATTATGCCAAAATGTTCATTAAAAATGAAAGTATAAAACTAGTCGAAATTATTTTAAAATGTTCATGTCCTGAAAAGTAAATTAGTGATTTTTCATTCATTTGTGCTTCAAACCTTTTGCTTTATAGTGTATATACTTTTTATATGAAAGCTAAAAAATTTTTTAAAGTTCTGAAATGTTTACCAATTTTTAGGTTTAAAGAATTGAAATAAATCTATTTGCAACCCTTTCTTAAATATGATTGATTGTTGACCATAAAGGTTTTAGACATCATTTTAGACATTTGTACCGTAAATGCTAGTAAAAAAGATTTAAAAATTAAAAAAATTAATATTATTTAAAAGTACTGCATGTTAATTATTACTGACATTGTATATAAAAGTATATAATGAAGTTCCATTTCTTTTCCCAGGTCATCTGTATGACTGTCCTTGCTTCAGTGCGCATTTACTGCAACTACCGTCGTGCCAAACCCGTCACCAAGGATGTGATCAAGAGTGACCCCTATGCAGTGAAACCCATTCGCAAACTCATTGATGCATGTGCATTTAAAATCTATGGACATTGGGTGAAGAAGGGCCAGACACAGAACAGGGCTGCACTATTTGAGAACAGCCCAAAGGCCATTTTACTCTCTATAGCAGCCGAGGTTGAAAATTCGTCATTGAGAACGTGGTAGGAAAAAACCACAAAGAAGCTGAAGGGAAGGAAAAGGGAAAATGAGAAAATGGCTTAATCAAGATGATTGCAAATACTTTTTTTGGTATTTGTTACTGTGACAAATTCAGGAAACTGACTTGTAATGGTAACAATAATGGTTGCAATGTTAAAAGTTATAATATAATTTTAATTTATTTTAATGGGAGGAGAGCAACTGTAAAATTGTGAATTGTACTGTAAAATGAGTATGCTCTGAATTAATTAATTATTAATTTATGTTTGACATTATGGAAGTTTAATATTTGTATATCCTCAGGGGTTCAGCAATAGATATGTGTTAAATCCTCATTAATAAGCTTTTCACATAACTCACATATGTATATCCACTGTGTAGCAAGACATTGGTGTTCTAACTATTAATCTAAAACTATTTAACTTGTTGGATGTAAAACTAAATTCAAGCAGCACTAATTAACATTATATTGTTCATCAAATGAGTTCTATTTTGCCCCTCTTACTTGCCATGCAGGCTGAAATGGATTTCCACAAAGATTTTTGATATCTATTATCTCATTCTTATAGCAAGCTGTTTTTAAAGTGCTGATGTCCAGATGAGTTTGGGGTGACATGACACTTTATGTCTCCTAATCATGGGCATTGATTAGATGCAAGCTGCTACCTGGGCATCAGAATGCACATTCTCTATGGTGTATAGTTACAGTGGTCCAAACACTATCCTTGTTAGTTCTAAAGTGTCCTGCTCCTATTCTTCTTGGCAATTAGGATATTTAACATGAACATTTAAAACATATTATATAACCTTATTAACATTATTATTACTGTACACTAACATATATATTTGACATTCAAGAAACAATACTAAAGAAACATTTTCACAAGACAGAACACCCATTCTCATCAGACCAAATTTTATTAACAAACTGAAAAAAAAAAAAAAAACCTTTATTTATTGCATTCTCAAAAATCACAAGAACTCTTAATGTTCATATTTTGTGTCTGGGTGCAAATCAGAGCTGTGGTGGTGCCTGGAGAAGTGGGTGTACTCTAAATATATCCCTCAATATATATATAATATTATAATCCAGCCAACAACAACAAAACAAAATCCTGTTTTATGAACAGTGTCATTGGTGTGGGCACTGGGCTATGGTTACCTGAGTTATTCCTAGCTAGCAGCACTAATCTATCATCATTAGGTTGTTTGGTCCACCATTTTTGTTTGAATAGTTCGCTGTTAATTAACATCTTCCCTGTAAATTGGATTATTGTAATTTTCTGCAAGATGCAATATTTTCGATGTATCACAATGGTCCAGCAGGCAGGTGGCAGCAAACAATACTTTTCTCCAGTTTGGCAACGTTTTGGCAATTGCCTGATTAGGGCAAGAATATTAAGCCAGTCATTACTCTTACCTAAACGTAACCAAAAAATCAACAAAGGCAGAAACATTGTTATACGTACAGCATATACTGTAACTGCATATCGGAATATCATTGTGGATGAGGAACTGGGTATATGCAGTGCTGAAAAATAAGTGGGTCATTCTACAAAAAAGTGCCATCACTTACTTTTGCTAATGCCAAAATCATTTAACAAAACAGTCACATTAATTGTGTATATATGCAGACTTCTGCAAAAAATGTAGACACCCCTTGATAAATAACAGATTTTGGTGATTTTTTTTTGGTGAAATGCACAATATGTTCAGCAAACATTGATGCATAGTTTCTTAAAAACATTTTATGGCACTGTGCAAAAGTTTGGGCACCCTAAGAGTTTTTCAGAGTCTTGTAGACAGTCTCAGATTCTTTTTACAAGGTTTCAGACCTTAATTAACTCGTTAAATCTGATGCATGGCAACAGCTGTCATTAGTAAATGCCAATTTCAAAGATTTACCAATACTTCAAACCTTGTGCAGACACTTGCAGACACTCAACAACCAGTGGACCCAAGACTTGTTTGTGTGAGTGTATCTCATCCAAGCATGAAGCTTGTTTTTCAGTGGCCTTTCAAGACATAAAAGTACAGGGTGTCACAAAAAAAATTATATTTGTAATATGAATGTCTGAGTAACTAAATGTCTTAGGCAAACAAAATGAAACAGGCTTTTTGTTGAAACATAAAAGATTAATTAAAATTCCATCAACATTTTCAGACTGATATAGATTTTATAACCGATTTCACAAGGCTTCACAAATGTTCAATATGCACACCACCTGTGACATGACACGTCAAGTAGCCTTCTCCACCACCTCAAGGTCTCTCTACTGGAGTAACTCTAGACTTGTAGGAAGAGAGGTCCTATCATTAGCACGCCAGATCCATCTCCCTGGTAGAAAAAGTAAAACATTAAACTTTTTACACATCTCGTTAAAATTAGAGATACTTCGCACACCCCAGAGTTAAAGGCTTGAATCTCATCTTTGGTCCCTAATCTGCATGCACTGAGTTTGCATGTTCTCCGTGTGCTGGTGGGTTTCTTCCCACAGTCCAAAAACAAGCAGATTAGATTAACTGCCGTTCCCAAATTGCTCTTAGTGTGTGCGCTCTATGATGGATTGGCACCCTGTCCAGGGTGTACCCCGTCTCGTGCCTTAGGTCTGCCTAAGCCCCTTGTAACACAGTACACAGGATAAGTAGCATAGAATATGAATGTTGAATGTGTTTTTTAAAAATTTTTTTTTATGACTAGTGAACTGTAGCTTAGTCACTTTGTATCTCAAGGGTTGTGTGCTTGAAACGCAGATTTGGTTCCTAATCTGCATGTATAAAGTTTTCATGTTCTCCCTGTGCTTGGTGGGTTTCTTCTGAATACTCCAGTTACCTCACGCAGTCCAAAAACATGCATTTAAGGCTGATGAGTGTTTTCAAATTGTCTGTAGTGATTGATTGTGTGCTGTATATACAGTATATGCTTGTGCCCTGACATGGCTTGGCACCTTATTCAGGATGTACCCCACGTTGAGATATCCCACGTGACCATACACGGGATAAGCGCTGTACTAAGATAATGGAAGGTCGGATGCATAAGAACAGCTAATAGTAAATGATTTGTTTTGTGTATAAAAATATGGCGCCGGGCTCCGCCATGACCTGATGTTTTTCTTCTGCTATTATGCATCGGTTATGTCAACCTAAAAAAAAAAAAAAAAAAAAATCGTTGTGACTTGGCCGTGATGTGATTGGCTAGCGCACCTGCGGCTGTCGCGGAAAGGGCGGAGCGGTTGGGGTCGCAGCTGCTGCCTCCGATTCTGTGTGGAAGAAGCCTTGAGGTAGCGGCAGTGACGGCAGTGACGGCTGGCTCAGCGGTTCGTTCGCTTGCTCAGACACCGGCTTTCCCCCCCCCCCCACAACGCAGTGTGTGATATCTGGCAGGTCATATTTCAGCGTGTGTAATCGAAGTGTAAAGGTAAGCAATACATAAATACATACATAAAACCTGGCACATATATTGTAAACATTTTAGAACGCTATTGGGTGAGTTTGTGTTTGAACTCGGCCAGTTTGCCGGCTGGCAGTTAAGCTAACTTGTCAGAGGCCCCCTGTCTGTCTGAGGGTGATGCAATCATCTTGATCATCAGCGAACTCAGATTTATTTTTTTCCAATCAGTGAAATCTAACATATCGCTCGCGCACCACAGAATAGCATTACAGTCTGTTCGTCTCGTGCAGTGTTGCATGTTATCTGGTTCACGTGCAGAACAAGTCGGTCCAGTTCTATTCATGTTCACGGGTTAGTATGCACTAACGCACTAATCCGTGCGTTCGTGTCATGTTCAGTATCAGGTCGCGTGATTCCAAACAAACCGTTTTTTTTTTTTGCTTTTTGGAGGGGTTTTGCAGGACTCTGTGCAGGACGATGACTCCAGCGCAGACGAAGGAGATGTTCCGCCTGGCCGAGGCGGTGTGCTTTGATGTGGACAGCACGGTGATCCGGGAGGAGGGGATCGATGAGCTCGCCAAGTTCTGCGGAGTCGGAGATGCTGTCACTGAAATGTAAGTGCACAAAACGACCTAAATAAAGATCTACAAAATGGGAAATCCTTCACTTGTGCAAAAGTGACCGAGGAGGATACCAAAACAACAAATAAATAAAACAGACAAAGGGTGTCCCAAAAAGCCTGCATACAAAATGGACATTAGCACTTTTTTTAGCACAGTGTAACTTTGTTTGCTAAGTGTGAGTGTGAGTCATGTCTCTCTCATGTGAGGACTCCTGGTGCTAAGTATATAGTTGCACTTTAAAGCATTCCATTACATAATCTTTGTGTCGTATTGTTTTTCTGGAACCCCATGGCCTTCATGTGTCCCCAGAGGTAAAAAACCGAATGGGCGTAGAGCTGGGCGATCAGTTCAGTTACCTGGAAACTGTTGATCCAACCCTGCCTTATGTATCCAGACTTTTGGGATACCCTGTATGCGCAACATGCACCAACAGACAAATAAAAAATTCTATGCAATCTTATGGCTTATAAATATTGATAGCACAAACCCTAACAGCAGCTAAAGAAATCAATGCATGAAGTGATCATGTAAAAGTCAACAACTGGTAAAACATCTGTGTTGTGCTAATTAGTCACTTTCCAGTGTAGTGCCCCTAGTGGAAGGTAATATGCAAGTATTTCTAAGCGGGCATATAATGGGGTCAGTGCTGATTCAGGATTTTGCTGTTTCCCCAGTCTTCTTTAAGCCAAGAATCTGTTTGTTTTGGCATTCATCATCATATCCTCTTTAAACCAGAATGTCCTCAGATAGGGGAATGACTTTTTCTCCCAACTTCGTTGTCTATATACAGGTGCATCTGAATAAATAAGAATACCTTTTTAATATATAATATAATTTTATTTCAGTAATTCAATTCAAAAAGTTCAACTCAAATATTACATTTCAAGTGTTTATTTCTTTTAATTTTGATGATTAAGGCCTACAGCTAATGAAAACCCAAAATTCATTATCTCAGAAAATGACTATAGTATATCTAAGCATATTACTTAAGACCAATAAGATTTTTTTTTTTAACACTACTGAAAAATATGGACGTTTATAGCACTCAGTACTTGGTCGGGGCTCCCTTTGCATGAATTACTGCAGCAATGTGGCGTGGCATCAGTGAGGAGATCAGTCTGTGGCACTGCTGAGGTGTTATGGAAGCCCAGGTTGCTCTGATAGTGGCCTTCAACTCTTCTGCGCTGTTAGGTTTGGTGTCTCGCATCTTCCTCTTCACAGTACAACATAGATTCTCTATGAGGTTTAGGTTGGGCGAGTTTGCTTGCCTGTCAAACACAGGGATACCATGGTCCTTAAAATAGGTATTAGTTAATACCTGGTTTACGGACCATGTTAAGTGCTCTAAAACGTCCATCAGAATGGCTCAGATTCTTAAGCTCTCCTGTGTTTTCTGCTACCAAGACAACTTTAAGGACTTTTTATTCACTTAATGTCTAATACTGTATATTCCACCCACTTCCAGGTGCCATTGTAATTAGGTAATCAGTGCTTTTCACTTCACCTGTTTTTTGCTGAATAGTGCATTACCAAGATGAGATTGCCCTTACTTGTAAAAACATGCAGTGTATGCAAGTCTGTATGCGAGTCTTTGTTATAGAGCTGCCAAGAATCCCCTGGCATTTGAGTTTAGTTGGGTTATGAACAGAGCATGATTTTTAAGTTTGTGATCAGCCCCTGGGAGTTGAAAGACCGTTGCCTGTTAAGTACTTGACATTTGAAAAGGATCAAACACACCACTGTGTTGATGAATTACATGTCTATCAGTCGTGGCCCCAATAACAACTGCTTGTATAATAGTTTAGAGTGTCCAGTGATCCCTATGGTGTCTGAACTTAGAACTTGATCAGAACGGTCGGTATCAGCTCCTGTGACCGTGTGGCATCCCGTTTTAGTGGAAATAGGGGTTCGAGTTGTACTGATCTTTCCAAGTAAGAATAATAGAAAGCTGGCAGGTCTCACTGATTTGAACCTTCTACAGAATAACATCTAAACCTAATATAAATGCTTATTTGTAGTAAATGCACTTTAGGCTACTAATGCTTACAATGTGCTTCATGTGGAACCCTCATGTACAGGAGTTAAAAGCTACTAAACTTGTATATGAAATTACAGTGAAACTACCAGTGTATTGAACCAGTACCAAGTTTGTTAATAATGATTTTTTAAATAAATGTTTTTGGTGATATTAACTCTTTTCATTAATGTGTACATTGACACAAACAATCATACCTGGTAATTTGCACATGTACAGTAGACTAGACAGCTGCAAACAAAATTCCTGAGTAATTTGCTATGTACATGTTTAGCGATACGCCTGCTATCATTATTATTTTTCTACTTTATGAATGAATGAATGAATTGTGGATTTGTTTTTTTACACAATGAAATTAAAGGACGGATTGGAATAGACCTTAAAAATAGCAACAGCACGCTCTGTAGCAAATAAAAAAATAAAAATGTAAAAAATATTTATTTTTTTATTTTATTTGCACTATTTTTGCACAACTGCTACAACCGAAGACAAATGCTACTATTCCTGATTAGTCAACTTGAAGTATTATTCCCAAATGAGAGTTTATTTCCAGTTTACAGAGGCGGATCAAGTATTAGCTGTAGATTATTCAACCTATATATACATTCATTATTAATTTTTTCATTTTAAAATACTGATTTTACATTTCACTGCATAAGGAAAAAACACACACGCACATCATTCACAAGTTAGCTGCCTAGATTGCTACTAACAAAATAATACACACATGGGGGCTTCTTGTATTCCGCTTCCACTGATAAGACACTACATGGCGTGCTTAATCATTGCCTGCAAATGTTCATAGATCTGTTCTCCATTTCTATCTGTGAAATTCGTATACCCGAATGTTTGCATGCACGCACGCACGCACGCACGCGTGTATGTATATATGTATATATAACAACAAAGTGTGTGTGTGTGTGTGCATGCTCATGTCTGTGATTGTAATTATGCTTATTGTAGTCAGACATAAAAGGAGATATTGATGAGCTAATCTTGGTTTTCAGGACTCGCAAGGCAATGGGAGGATCAATAACATTCAAAACAGCTCTGACTGAACGCCTGTCTATCATCAAGTGTTCACGGGAGCAAGTTAACAAGCTGATAACGGACCATCCTCCTCAGCTGACTCCAGGTATTAAGTAAGTTGGTGTTGATTTAATTTCCTAACATTGCTTTTTTTTTTTTTTTTTAACAAATTTAGTGCCGTCTGCCTCAAGCATTCAAACTTGAATATCTGAACTGAATGAAAACGTACTAAGATGTAAATGTTTTATGAACAGGGAACTTGTGGAGAGGCTACATCAGCGTAACGTGAAAGTATTCCTCATTTCTGGAGGCTTCCGCTGCATCGTAGAACATGTCGCCACTCAGCTTGGCATTCCTCTTGACCATGTTTATGCCAACCGCTTGAAATTTTACTTCAACGGTAAGAAAAGCACAGCTCTTACAGACACACAGTAATTAATAGATACTCAATTACCATTATTATACACTAAATTACCAGTTTGTAGGTATTTGATTACTGACTATAATCCAACTAACACTGATGAAAGAGCAGCTGTTAATGAATAAACTGTGCAAAGAAAAAGATGAGACTTACTGTATTGTAATTGTACCTCCAAGGTGGATCAACAAGGTAGGTGTGTCTGGTAAAACTATAGGTGTGGCTATATAAAACATGAACAATGTGGATGCGTCCGACATACTCATACCATACTACCATATCAGGATCAGCGTGGTGCACAGACTGGTCTTCCATATTATGCATGCAAAATCGGCACAGTAGTCGTTCTATGGTAGTCCTTTTATGCTGATAGAGTGGGAGGAGGGAGCTAAGAGATATTTGCACAACAAACCTGTAATTGTATACAGTAAGCTTTGCTAATTAAAAATGTACAAGTCCAATAAACTGGCAAATACATATTCCTTGGCTTTGGTACATGCAAATGTATTAAATATTGTTCTATGGTAAACGTTTTGCCAAGAACCAGTGATGCTTTTCTAATTGCCTTTCGGTTGTGATCGTCAACTTATGTGCGACGTTGCAGATGGAGCAGTGACTCATAAATAATTTCCATCAGCTTGGCCTGCATTCTTACCAGGAAAAAACGTATTAATCTGTTATCAAATGACATTACAGCCCAAGTCCAAATCATTGATTAATGCAAAGCTTGCTGTCCAGATGAGTATTATATTTATTGGTTGAATAGTCAATCACAGGTCCAATGTCAATTGATTGTTGAAAATGTTTGTGTAATCCTGGCCAGAAACCCAGATTTACTAACAATGTTACTATTCAAGCCATCAATGCCAAGGCATACAGTTTTCTCACTTCTCTCTTAGCTAATGTGATCACTAGCAAATTGTTTTTTAGAAAAACCTGTTTCATTCAGGAATCTTGCATAGATTGGTAAAAAAAAGGTTCATTAAGGAGCAGCAAAGGCAGCTTGCTCCTCATAAGGTTTGTGTTCAGATGATACTTTCCCCTCAAGATTATGCAATCACATTCACCCTTAGCATTGAATGGGCCTTTCTTCTAACTATGGAGGCATACTTTTGCACTGTACCTGGAATTGAATGATCTCCAACTGTTTATTATTTCTTTTTGTTTAGGAGAGTATGCAGGATTTGATGAGACTCAGCCCACAGCAGAATCAGGAGGCAAAGGAAAAGTCATAAGTCTGTTAAAGGAGAAGTATGGCTTCAAAAAAATAGTAATGATTGGCGATGGTGCCACTGACCTAGAAGCGTGCCCTCCTGCTGTAAGTGCACATCACATCTTTCCAAGACCTTGTAATTATAAGCTTTCCATTTTTTTTTTTGTTGCCAGTAATTTAGCTAATATTCTAAATGGCATTTACAGGTTAAATGTCTGTGATGATTTGAGCTAGAATAATGCTTATTCCTAAAAATTGCAGAATTATCTGAACTTATTCAAGTCTTGAAATGTAAAATTAATTTTAAAATGCAGATTTCATACTTGGAGATCCTCGTTATCGCACGGCAGTGTGCATGTAAATAGAAGAGGAAATATGTTTTGTATTGTACAAAACTATTTAAATATATTTCCCTGATGAATAACTTTGTACTGCTATAATATTCCAGAGTGCTTTCATTGGCTTTGGCGGCAACGTGGTGCGGCAGCAAGTAAAAGAAAAGTCTTCTTGGTATGTGACGAGTTTCTGTGAGCTGCTAAAAGAACTTGAGAAGATTTAACTACTTCATCATATATTCTCACCAATGCCTTGTTTGTGTGTGCCTTCGTGCTGACATTATGTATTGCACAGTCCGACTTACTTGCACAAATTTCTAATCTTGATGTCTGAATTTTAACATTCCATCATATAAAGCTATTTAATACACTAGTGTTCATAAGCTGTTGTTAAAATGCCAATCTAGTTAAAAAGTGATCAAAGTTGGGATGTTTTAATTTCTTATAGCATTTTGATCATGGTAATGATTTAGTAGACCATAAATTTGTAATGTGATTTTTTTTTTTACAATAATATATGCAATGTGTGAATCTCTAAAGGAGACTTTCATTTTGGTACTTACCATAGGAAAATATTAAAATGTATTCTAAGCTACGCAGCAATTGTGTTGTCAAAAGTTGTTGTTATAAAAATACTGCATTCATATAAATCGGGGAACAATGTGCGTTTTATTGTACAGTGTAACTCGTGCACCTTTGGACTGATTGTACAGATCATATGATATGGTATTGTAATTTATTCAACTGCAATTGAAAAAGCAAGGAAACAAATACACAGGGTGAATATTTTAAAATGTGGTTAAAGCTCAATATCCAGTGCACAATAGCCAGAATACAAAAAAAAATAAAACATTATCCTTATAACGAGGAGATATATATATATATATATATTATTTTTTATAACAATGCTTGTTGAAACTCTACAGTACAAGGATGCTTTCTAAGGTTGGGTCCTTATAGCTCCAAAACAAAACAGCTTAGAGACAGAGATGGAGTTTTCTGTTTACACGGCTCCCTTCAGACTTACAACCTGAATCAAAAAAAAAAAAAAATCACCTGTAATCATCAATCACATTTAAAGTGCCTTAAACAATACTGTGCAAAGTATAGATTTGACATTTTTCAGTTAATTTACATTTGGCAGTAACAAAAAAAAATGTTTTACAGAGATGATCAAATGCAATACAAATGCAGAACCACTGTGAATTATTTAAAACAACATTCAATAATAAATATCATTTAAAGACCCTCTAATATTTGACATACTGCTTGTGCGCTTTTTTTTTTTTTACACCGAGTTGAGCCACAATGCCAACATTTTATGTGTCTAAATATTCCTTGTACATCAGAAGGATAGAGTTTACAAAAAAAAAAAAATGTATTAACCAACGTTAAATCGAATCAGTTCCGCCCTTAAAGGAGCATAAGCGTTATATCAGGACATATTTCTTTCAAGGCATTCTCAGTTTTTTCATCTGGCACAGATGACATGTTAATGACCAGAAAGAACACCGAATGGATGAAAATGAAATGTTGTGCGATATATACAGCACTGGTTCCCTGGTGAACGTTCGGTCTTTCGCTTTTGAAGAAAGTATTACTTCAGAGGCGACGCCTTCATTGGAATCATAACCCTGGACTCCATATGTTGAATCAGGGGCACTTAAAAACAGGATGAGATCTTCAGACAGGCAAATATCACTATTTAAAAAACAAAAAGCTGTATAATACTGTATAGGATAGTCTTACCTGTGTAGTAGACCACTTCATTCCAGCCCTCATGTTGCCACACTGCGTTGCGAGTGTCCTCTCTGGACTGCAGGTCCTTATATGCTGACAAGTGACGAAAAAAAGCGCTAAGCACAGAAATTACAGAAATAAAATATTATGCGCTAGTATTCATCGTGAAGTGTGTTTACCCCAGAGATGATGGACCATGTAAAGACTTCCTATCTGAGAGAAAAATCCTCCGACTGCCTCACGGTTTTGCTGCCGATAGCGAATAGCCCGAGCCCTGAACAAACCACATAAAGGTGTTAATTGTTTTGGTCACAATTATTCACTGACTTCATGACACATCATGTATTTCCAGAATAAAGAAAAAGATTGGGTTTCACTCACTCATCCTGTATACATATATCCTGTATCCCAGGAGACTTAATGCACAAGGCTGGCCACACCCTGGATGGGGTGCCATTCACACACTATGGGCAATTTGGGAACACCAAATAGTATAATCTATAAAACTGTCTTGATAAGTACAAGAAAAAAAAGGAGGCAGAGAAATAGACAAATGCAACAACTTGGCTGAGAGTGAGTTTGCCATTTCATAGGGTTGTAATGGATCACAAAGTTCAGGTAGTATTAAGGTCTATGAGTCATGACCCAAATAATTTTTCAGATCAGCAAAAAGGTTTAAAAAAAAACAAAAAAAAAACAAATGGAGAAAATATAATTTAACTTCTTAGTTAGTGCGTATATAATTTATAGAATGCTTAAAGCAAAGAAATACACCCGAAACTTTTTAAATTAAAAAAACAACATTCACGATGTTCAATAACTTAATCAAGTCTGCAATTTAGTAATTTAATTGAAATAATATTCAATCTAGGTATGTTAAATTAAAGATTAATATGAGACATGATGGTCCTTTTTACTTTTTTGGTATTTGAAACAATAGTAAAATGCATTTCTGTTGCACCATTTAGAAGCTCCTGCACTTGACACAGAATAAATTAAGTCCAAGGCTGATCAGTCATAGCTGTTTAAGCTTAAAACTATACAATTCCAGTCACTGGCTGATAGACTGGTGCAGCTCTATTAAACAATGTATTAACTCATTTAAAAGTCAATTTTAAGCTCAGTTTGGTGATACATGAATCGGGACCCATCTTTAAAAATAATAATAATAATAATAGGCATATTTATTATCATCCTGGGCAGAAAAAAAGGTTTTGGGGAGGTTATTAAATTTAGTCCAGTTTTATTGAAACAAGAAACATATTCAAAATTTTTTATTATTTACTGTTTTCTCTTCTCTATCACACCCACATCAATTCAGAAAAGGTTGTTCATTTATTGATTAGTTAAATCAGATTTACTGGGAGCTGAAAAACACGAAAATGTGCAGAGCAGATAGTTGAAGTGGAGAAACTGAGCTGCAGTATGTATACAGTATTTGGCCTGTTTTTTAAAAATTCTTTTAATAGAAGGAATATAGAGGGAACATAGAAGAATTCAGCATTATCACTATTAACCGACGCATGATTCAGTATCTGAGTATCTGGCAACCCTTGACAAGCACAGAGCAATGACATGAGAGCATAGTTGAGTGAGTGTAAATGCAAACTGCACGTGCAAGAAAGAGACTTTGAACATTAATAATATGAATGTCCCAGACAGTAACCTGTTGGCGCGGTCACTCGTATAGTGAATGCAACGTTGGACTGACTAGATAAGCATCATACATATTTTTCTTTTTTATTGTTTTGTTTGAACATGAATTCAAGAGAATTAAAAGTAGGATTTCTTACCAGTAATTCCCCCATTCAATCATGGTCCCTGGCTGCAAAAGGAAGAAATTATGGTATGTTACATGCATACATGATACATGCATATTTTTAGCAGTTCCTAAAACAAGAGCAAGTTCTTGGGAATGAGGTAATGAACGAGGTCAACATTCTCATGAGAATTTCTGCTTAAGTTCATGACCTGGCACGCATGTCCTGCATGCTAGACGCTCGGGTCCGTAAGTCTTTCCTAGACTGTTCGGTCAGGTCACATGGATGAGGGGGGCATATCCTGCCATCTATTTGATACAGCAGCTCTATTTTGGGTGGATGCCACTAGGGTTTCCTGAGAATAGCAGTAAGATTTGTTTTGTCAAGGTCTCACCAGTCGCTTCAGGACCACTTAAAATTAGCCATAATAAAGATGCAAAATATCTGCCACATGTTGGAGTGATGACCTGGCCGGAATTCAGTGTCTGCTGCCACTCTAGTCATTTCTTGTGGAGCCACTAAGTGTTTCAGAATCCTCCCAGAAGCAGTCCACTAATATCAGTTATATGTGAATAGGCTATACTTATTCTTATACTTAAAATCAGACACTTTGACATGCTTCAGGACACGAAAAACCCACCAATCAGGTAAACTGAATATTTTGAACATAATGTTTTAAATAGTAAAATCAGAAATACTCGTATACGAGTTATCAATATAGAGAGAGGCTTTATCCAGAGATCTGGATACAAAAACAGGCTTCACCCTCAACCACATTTATTGAGCTGTTGGTAAAAAAAACAACCTAAAAAGAAAAAAATCTGTTGAAGTCCTGAAAACAAAGTTTTGTAACTCACTCTTAATTGGTACGATCGAAGTTCATAAATATTTGGTCCCTCGCGTGGAACTGGCTCATTCCAGAAACTAAACTCCAGCAACAGCTGATTGCGGCGAGAGAGCAGCATCTTCCCCCGCTCCTTCCTGTACTCCAAAAAATCCTGTTAAGTCCAAAAGGACATGGAAATCAATCAAACGTATTAAATACACATGAGTAATTATAAGACATTAGGAATGCTTAAAGCTTGAAGTTACCAATTAAAGGTGTTAAACTAAATCCTAGGAACATAATGGTTATAATAGTAAGAAAATGCATTTCAACATTCGCTTTACACTAAAATATGTGACCACTCGTGAAACACAATGATTTAATATTAGGTTTTCCAGTAATAACTTTAAGCTTTAGAATGATTTACTTTCTGAAACAAAACAAGACATTACATCAAGTATCATCTACCTTATTGTTTCTCAGTTTATTCATGACCTCGGTCAGGGCTGGGTAGCCTCCACGGTACCTCCACAGATGGACTGTATACAAATATATATACACACATCAGCTAGCACCCTCCAAAGTAACTCTTATTAATGTCCAAAGAAATGTTCAACAATATGTTTACAAATATTCCACACACAAAATATTCCTTTATTCCTGTTCGCACAAGGTTCGATTCCCGCCTCTGTGTGAATGGAGTTTGCATGTTCTCCCCGTGCTTGGTGGGTTTCCTCCCACAGTCCACAGTCCCAAATTGCCCGTAGTGTGTGAATAAGTGTGTGTATGTGTGTGTTCCCTGCGATGGATTGGCAGCCTGTCCAGGAATAGGCACCCCGCCTCGTGCCCTAAGTCTCCTGGGATAGGCTCCAGGCCCTTGCGACCCTGAATACAGGATAAAGCAGTATATGAGTAGTTCTGGCTAGATTTATGGAAAGTTGTTCTTCGTTTTTTGATCTTACCAAAAATAATCAAGCTAAAGCTGTGGAAGCAAAGCGGTGCGGCACAGGTCCCAACCAAAAACATACAATTTCTACTATCACCTTTTGTCCATGGCGGTCAGACAATTTTGTGGGGGTGTGTGCAAAACTGAGGAAGATACAGATGTCTAGTCAACATTGAAACAGCCTTTAATCTTGTTTTGTGGCTACTAACAATGAGATTGAGCACTTTAGAGATTTTCACTGAACAGGCTATTTCACAGGACTACACATTTGACCAAATGCAAATGACCAAAACGGATAAAGCCTAGCCCAGATTAACAGAAAACTCACTTAAAAAGATGAATTTTGAAAAAAAAAAAAAAAGAAGAATTCTGCAGCGTCCTACCAGCCTGGTCTTGCTCTCCGTACCAGGTGTTCCATGTTCCCACCAGCTCACAGGGATAGTATTTATCCTCATGGATTGAAGCCAACACATTCTCACTGTTGGCCACAATATAGTCATGGTAATCATCAGATATTTATTGTGTTAAAGGCTTAATATAGGGATATTGGACAGTACACAAAAGTGACAACTGGAGTGACAGCAACAACAAAGCGTAACATTCAAAATTCACTACTAAGAACGCTTTTATTTAATTCATTTTGAGAAACAACACAAGTTTGAAGTTTTATTTAAAATGAAAAGTGACTGTCTCTGAAATGCAGTTCAGGTATGAAGCTCCTGTTCCTGCCAATCATCTCATTACAACAGACCAAAATACCTTCTGCATAGAGTTACATTACAGATGGCATTTCAGTTTAGTCTCAAGGTTTTAACAGATCATTCTTAATTAAGAAAAGGTAAATAGTTAATTGGCACGTACCTAATCACTAGTACCACTTAATATAGAAAATATAGACATGGAAAAGGTCAGTGCTTACCATAGCTTGTTGTAATCATCCAGACATTCAGGCTTCACATTGTGAACTAAATTAAAGAATCAATTGGTTATTAATTACACTGTTAAATGTGTCACTGCTTTCTTTTTCACAATAAATTACAGGCAGCACTGTTTTATAATTAGTGCATTACAGTAAGATTACTGATTATAAAGATTGTTACATTAATGTACTATAATTAGCTCCATTGGTAAATTCCTACAGCGATATTTATAAAGATTGTGCAGTAACCTTATATCAATGAAAATATAAATAAAAAAAAAATAAAAAAAATACACTGCCATCGCCGTTTCAAAAGGGTCAGATTATTGACCTGCATCCAAACAAAGAAAACAATACGTACAATTACTGCAACGCATTATGAACCTTTAGGGAAGTGATGAAAGATAACTATGTAGAAGCAATGTTAACTGAAAATGATCAGAAAACACTTGGTGAAGTTGCAGTTGAAATCACACATGCACAATGTGAGAAGAACTCATTCATTTGGGACCAAACAGCTGCGTGGGCAATTTGCTAGGAAGCATACAGATTTAGACTTAAATATCTATAAAAATAAAAAGATCATGTGGTCTGATTAGTCAGGACTGACCCAATACCATCGCGATGGGTGGATCAGGGTAAGAAAGAAATGCATCAAATGATGCCCACATCATGTATAGTCCCACTGTACACCATGACTCTGATGTTATGATTAGGGGTTGCTTCAGGGGCTGGTCAGGTCTGGACTCAATAAAATGATTTTAAATGATTTTAAAATGATATTACAGTATGTAGTGACATTACAATATGGGAAAACTTTTGGCCAGGCAGTTTAGATTGTCATCGCTTGCTTTGCTATGGTGTACCTGTTTCTGGGAGCAAAATATTTTTTTTTACCTCTTGAATCACTGCAAACTCAGAAATAAATGTCTGCCTTGATGCCAATGTATCATGAAGTAAACTTTTTAGTAGTTATCGTTTACCGAGAAAAGTGAACACCTTTGAAAATAATTTAAGGACAACTGATACCTTTAAAGCTTAAAGTTAAATAAAACTTAAAGTTAATAAAGGTATCAAACATGCACCTTCTTCAGCAAAATACATACATAAATAAATAAATGAATGAAAAATAAAAACAACAACAGAAAAGTAAAATCAGAGGCATGCATAGATAAATGAAATCGTGGGATCGTCTTATTACTTACACTGAATTTTATAAAGGTTATTTTCTTCTTTCTTAGCAAGCAGGTGCGAGTGAGCATCTTTTCTTGCGTCCACTTTATGCACAAATAGAGATTTAACCCAGCTCTCTTCTCGATTTCTTTGACTGGATGCTGACAAACCCCTAGTATAAGACAATATAATTAGGATTTTCTAATATATTTGACTGTGAAGTACTGTAAGTGTAAGTAATCGACCGAGCTGCTCTGCACCACGACTAGACATAATAATAAGGATATTATTTTACTGTATATCACACAATAAAATACAGCGCAATACAGTGTACACATGCCAAAGCAACCAATCTTTACCACAGCACCCAGCATAAACCGGTGTCAGAATTGGGCTGCCAGTCTGAACAGAGCCAAATCTAATCTGACCTTTTTCAAATAACAGTGTGGACGTTTAGTGCTAAAGATCAGACCTGTGAAACAAATCGGATTTGCCTGCATTTTGAAACCGGTGTCAGTACCCATACGGTACAGAAAAAGGAAGAAAATAAAACTAATAGTTTCTCAATGAATCTGCCCTTAATGGGTAAGCATCTTGATCCTCTAAAAGTGTTCATTCTTATTACAGTAAGGTGATATTGATATAATTGGAAGACACTTTTTGAATTTATTTTGTGATATGGATTTGGATTTTATCCATTAATGAGGGGGTTGGAAGATAATTTACCAGCTGACAAATATGATGCACACTGTAAACCCTAATGCATTAAACACATAGTGAGTACTGTTAACTTAAATAATTACAATTAGTTCAAATTAATAGACCTTGATGAGTATTTAGAACATTTTGGTATTTATGAGTTTGTAGAAATGACACTTTTCAAGTTAGCTGAACAACTTTGATATTTTAAGTAACTGTAAGTACTTAAGTAACAGTAACTGTCACTTTCAAGTTCCACCAACTTAAAATCTTTCAGACTAGTGATTTTGTGTCTGATGTCATCTGGGCGATAGGGCCTTGGTGGATCAGTGGTAGGTGTTTTGCCTCCCATGCTAAAGGTCTGGGTTCAATTCCCAACAACTGGATGAAGTGACTGTCCCAAGCTTAAATAAAATGGGAGGGTTGCGTCAGCAAGGGTATCTGGTGTAAAACCTGTGCCAAGCTTGTGTGCAGACCGGATTGTCTGCTGTGGCGACCCATCGCCGGGAGCAACCGACAAGACCAAGACCAACAACAATTTATTTGATTTGCAACAACTAAAAATGATAATTGCTGTTAAATATTATGAGTTAGAGCCTCCGAGTGCCACAGTGGTAAAGCGCTCGCCCTATCATCCGGAGATCGCCAGTTCGAATCCCGGATGATGCTGTAACCTCTCGCAGCCGGAGGTCTAGAGAGAGCTGATTGGCCGAGCTCTCTCAGAGGGGACGGATGAGAGGTACTTGGTGCTCCTACATTAATCACGGCTCTACAGCCAATCAGGGGCGTCTGTGAGTTCATGCAATGAAAGGAGCGGATAGCGCCGTCCTCCGAGTGTGTTATGCCGGTATAATGGTGCGCGAGCGAGCAGTTCGAAAAGATGCGGTCGGCTGGCGTCACGTRRTKYGGAGGAAACACGTGATAGTCTTCGGCCCTCCCGGCTGAGTGGTAGTAGTAGCCTTAATGTGGAGCCCCCTAGTGACGGGGAGGAATTGGACACGACTAAAATACAAAAAATCCAAAAAAAAAAAAAAGGGGGCTCCTCAATAATGTAAGTAAAGAACGATTAATATGAATGAGTACAACAACTGATAGTTCTGTTTACTTAAAGTTGGAAACATCATTACTTTAAAAATGTGACGTAACTGATTACCTCAAATTTTTCGAGTTTTGGCAACTTATTCAGGTTTACAGTTCACCAGTGGGGTGTCTATTGGCAACTGAGAGCTGTTTCTTCAACCAACCAACCAACCAACCAATCATCAAACGAATGAATAAATGAATGTATGAAATATGCAAAATCACTGGAAACAGTGACCTGCTTCTGCTATTGTCACCAGGCCCGGAAAAAGTTTCCTGTGCTACTAAACCTCCCTTGATACAATCCTCAATCGATGCTCTATTACACAAAAACAAAATCACGACCTATTTAACCCTGTAGAGATTTAAAGCGCATCAGTCATGCACAAACTGCCAAAACATAAAAACACCTTGATCGCAGTATGTCATTATCACTACACTGTGACTGTAATGTAACAAAGTCTGTGTCCTCCAGCAATCAGGAGTATTTATTATGCTTTAACAATGTACAAGTGGCAAAATTGCAGGGCAAATTTACCCTGAACCTCATTTGCTATAAATATAAAATGCATACAAATGTGTTCCGTATTGAATGAGACGATGTGTAAATACGTTTGCTTCACTTTTGCTGCACTTGTACGGAACAGGATGTGCATTCGGACACAGCCGGTTATCTGATTCAATCATGCATGCTGCTCCAACAAGAAAGCATTAAAAACAACATATTCCGACCTGATAAGAGGGACCTGTCCTGCCTTGTATTTCGCCGATCTAAGGCCGCTGAAACAGCGCTGAAGGACTCCGGTCGCCATCTTCACTTACAGGATCCCGGTCTGTATATCGGACAGAAAAGGGTTACTAATGTAATGCGTACGTCGTCCACAAGGGGGCAGTAAAATTTCAACTCGGAGACTTAAAAAAAAAAAAAAAAAAGCAAACAAACGTTCAGATTGTTTGGATAAGAAAGGGAATTGTTTTACAGTCAAATGTATTTATGAATGGATAAGGTTTTGTCCCAGTACTGTGAGTGTAATACATTACATATAATGTAATGTAAAACATTATTAACATATAAGCAGAATGTTCCTAAAAAGATGTAAGGATATTTAGCATTCAGACCCGTGTTGTTCACAGTGCGTCCACCAGGTGTCAATAAACATATCTATTTTTATATATTGATAATATACAGTGGAACCTCGGCATAAGAATTCCCTCCCTCCCTTACCATTTTTTCTTCTTATGAATTGAAATTTGGATTTTTTAAAATGGAATTTGCATCGGCATACAAAACATCTTCAGCACACGAATGAATGAACTGAGCTAAACGCTAGCTAAGTTGCGCGTTCATCCTGGAATTTGTTTATGTCACTGGAAAGCCAAGGAGAGTGTGTTTATGAATTTTACAAATGTAAGAGGTTTAAAAACAAACATCAATAATTTAAAACCAATTTTAAAATGTACTGGAAACTAGTTTAGAGAGTAGACGAGGGGAGTTATATGATCATGTTTGGAAGTTTTGGTTAATAGACGAGCAGCAGCGTTTTGTACTAATTGAAGGCGAGAGAAAGGGGACTGATTAACACCAACATAAAGTGCGTTACAGTAATTCAACTGGAACTGATAAAAACATGTAAGATTGCTGCATGATAGAAAAGGCTTCACTCTAGCCAGCAGGCAAAGTTAGAAAAAAACAGGAAAATATAGCTATGCTAGATTATAGACATCTTACATAGATTAGACTGGCCATACCACTTCAGATGATGCCATATCGGAAAGTCCAGGGAAGAAGGTTTGATTCCCGCATTCGGTCTGTGTGCATGGACTTTGCATGTTCCTAGTGCTTGTTGGGTTTCCTCCTCCCACAGTCCAAAAACATGCATTAGGTTAATTGGCGTCCCTAAAATTGCCCATAGTGTGTGTGCTCTGCAAGTGGATCGGCATCCTATCCAGACAGACCCATTTTCTTTTCACATTATTTACTCACAAATTGTTAGAACTAAATTGACAAAAATAAGAAAAAAACAGAATCACTGTTTTTATTACTCTTTAAAAAAAAATATTACATTCTGTAAAAAATGACTTGTAAACTCAATAATGTGAAGCTAATCACCTTCTCAGTTGCACACAAAGATTTGCAGTATTAAACTATATTAAACTTGCGGTATTTTCCCACTTTATTTACAGAACTGCTCAAGTTGAGTTACTACATTTGATAGTGGCCATTTGATGTTATTTGGTTGTCATTTTCTCTCTATCCCGACAAATATGCATTTCCTGCTGCAAAGAACCCCCCACCCCGCATAACAGGATATTATGACACCCATGCTTTAAAGTAGGAATTATGTTATTTGGATGGTGAGCTGAATTGAACTTATGACAGACACATGTTAGTTTTGTGACCAAATAATTAAATCTTATTCTAATCTGACAGCGTTTTTGCAATACTTAGTCATGACCTTTCTGTGGCCTTTATCTTGCAACCCTCCCATACACATTTGAAAAATAAAAGTGAATTTGTTGTCACATGCATTTATGACAATGACCACACTTTTTCATAAATTCCTGCAACTGCTTCCTGAGTTGCTGTAGGCCTCTTGGTAGTGTATCTGTTTCCTCTTTCATCCAGTTTGGAGTGACGTCCAAACTTTCACTTCTTAATAATAAACAAAGCAACAAAATGTGAGCATGATGTGTGTTTGGAAATGTATTTGTTTATGATAATCTAAAAAAAAAAGCATAGTACAAAGCAACTACTGACATCTGTCTACTGGTGTTCTAGTCTCTACTGTCCTATACTTACAAATACTTTATTTATGTGTAAAACATAATGCCTTTCTTACACCAGTCCTTTTGATAATGATACTGATGCATTAACAGTTTTGCTTGCAGGCAAAGTAGCAATATCCAATATGGTGGTGCTGCTTGACATAGAACATTCAGTGGCTTATCACCCATCATCTTCAAGAAGACAAATGGAAAGAATCTCTACAAGTGAATGAAGCTCAGATTCATACTGTTAGCCACTGTTCAAACAGTCATCAGTATGCTGGACATCAAAGCATTTAAACAAACAAACAAAGAAGGTCTGAATAGACTATCAAGATTCTGAAAACTTATAAATAATTATAAATATTACAGCCACTTGATCTGATCATTCATCTGTTGCTGGAATAAATCTATTCTTTCTGTGCACAAGCAGAATTTGTCTGAAAAGGGTTGCACCGACTCATCAACGTAATCGATTAATTCAATGTTAGGCTCTGAAAAGTAGACTGTCCGAGTTAAGTTTTAAGGTGAACTAAAAGAAGAATTATTGCTCGTTGTGTGAATAAAATCATGTCACAATATAGCAACAAGCTGCCCTCCACGGCCTAATTTTCAGAATCTTCCTTTAAATTGTGAGACAATAAAATGTCCTGTAGGTCATTGTAACCTTATTTTTCTTTGCAATGTCACTAAAAATAGATGATTTTATTTGTGCTCTGAAGCTTACTTGTGGTATTATACGCCCCCCCCCCCTCTCCTTCTGTATATGTGTGTGTCTGTGTGTGTGTGTGCGTGCACTCCCTGACCTTTCCTGTGGTATTTAAATATTTTTTCATGGAAAGTGATGCTCTGTGGTTCTGACCAGCTATTAGAATGGCTTATGACATGTCATTGCAGAAAGCACGATATCTGTAACGACCAAAAGTTGTCTACTAAAGTATTCAGAAGTTTAAAAAAGACCTTTAGAAATTTGAATACCATCCTTTTTTGAAATTAGAAAAAGCACCCATGTCTACTGTAAAGACAGCCATAAAGATCTACATCACATGACCTTTCATTGTGGGATTTTGTGGAGATGTTGTGTGTAGACATGTGTGTAGGACTTTGTTTAATGTCCATTCAGGCCAATCATTTACATCAAATATATAATTGTTGTTGGTGGTTTGGCTGCTCACGGTAAGGGGTCGCCACAGCAGACCATCTGGTCTGCACAGAAGCTTGGCACAGGTTTCACGCCAGATGCCCTTCCCGATCAACCTTCCCATTTTATCTGGGCTTGGGAACGGCACTGCATCCATTGGCTGGGCTTTGGGCACTGGCCGGGAATTGAGTGCAGGCCTTCCGCCTGGCAGGCGAAATACCTACCACTGAGCCACCAGTGGCTTTATAGTGCCCTATATCAAATATATAGTAATATAATATAATATTACTCAAAGATAGTCAGAATAAATACAAACACAATTTTTGAATGATGATTTCATTTATTAAGGGAAAAAAGCTGTCCAAGTCTGCCTGGCCCTATATGAAAAAAATAATTCCCTACTAAACTGATTGTGCTGCACCTTGGCAACAACAGCTGCATCAAGCGTTTGTCATAACTTGCAATATGTCTTTTACATTGCTGTAGAGGAATTTTGGCTCACATTTCCTAATAGAATTGTTTTAATAATACCATGTTGGGGGTTGGTTTATGAGAATGAGTGGCCTGTGATCATGACACAACATCTTAATCAATTTAAGTCTGGAATTTAACTAGGCCACTTTAAAACATTAATTCTTTGAGCCATTCAAAGATGGACTTGCTGATATGTTTTGGATCATTGTCCTGCTGTATAACACAACTGCGCTTGGCTTGAAGTCACACATTCTCCTTCAGGATTTCCTTGTAGAGCGCAGAATTCATGGTTCCATCAGTTATGGCATGTCATCCATGTCCTGATGCTGCAAAACAGCCACATACTGTCTGCTACGCCTACTTTGAGCATAGAATGTAGGCTGCTAGTCAGTACAGTGGAACCTTGGATTGCAATTAACCCAGTTTGTGAGCGTTCCGCAAGACGAGCAAAAATTTGTAGTAAATTAAAACGAGCAAGTCTTGGTTTACGAGTACTAAGTATCATGTGGCACACATGCGTTTCTTGTTTTGACGCAGAGTGTCACGTAATCACAACTGAGCCAATGGTTTTGCTCTCTTGCACGCTGCGGAATTGTGGGTAATTGTCATTAGAAAGGTTAAAGAGATACATTTTCTTTCTCTCTCTGTGTCTGTCTCTCAGCCTGCACTGTTTGTGTGTGGGTGTGTGAAGGGAGGGGAGGGGCATGAGTTATGCTGTCATAGTCAGTCCCTGCTTGTGCTCTGGACTAAATATACATTCACTTCATATATTATGTGTACATTATGTGACTGTGACCATACCTGTTTTAGTCTCTGCTTGCACTATGCATTAAATATGCATTCACTTCATACATTATGTGTTTTAGGCCAGCAGAAATAGCAAAACAGACAAGGCTGTATCCACATACAGACATGGCGGAAATGGACTACACCTCCCAACAGACACGTTCCATGTCATCTGAATTCTAAACCTATTACCTGCACCCAATTACCCGGGTACTCAGACTTCAGCCCTCTATATATATGCTTTCTCTAGGTCATATATTTTATAAATATGGTTACAAGGCCCACTGCTATGCATGTGTGAAGGACATTTAACACTGGATGCGTATTATATTCCTTCTACTTAATTTATCTTTTAATTGTCTGGGCACCTGCGCGCACACACACACACACACACACACACACACACATTATATATGTATATATATATATATATATATATATATATATATATATATATATATATAGCATAAGATAGTATAAGATACTACTGAATATGAAGTTTTTGTGTATATAAATATATACAAAGTAGGACAGGTGTGAATGTGGCTTTATGGTGATTCCAGCTGGTGTACATTTAAATGCTGGTTAAAATAAAACTTAGTGTGTCACCTTATACATGAAAATAACAAACAATAACAAACAATACGGCAGACATAGATGTAGATAAAAAATGTATTAAATAAAACCCGTAAATCTGGTGTAGGCCAGGTTACCAGCAAATAGGCATGACCTAAGGAAAGAAACAAGTGGCATTATTTGAACAAGATCATATATGAAAACAGTAATCAGGAAATACTGTATAATGCTTGGTAAAAAAAATGGCATTGCCGAATATATGCTCCAAACTGAGCGCATGTTTTCGGGAATCTTCTTATACTTTGTGTAATCAAGTTCATGTCCTACCTTCCTGCATCCCCCATCATTACAATATTGCTCTCTCTGAATTGGCCCTAATGCTCCCAAGGTTCTGGCGAAGAGTTGTGAGGCTTTGATTTTGTCAGGCAGGAGTGTGTTTAGAGGGGTAGTAGAGTCATGCCCTCATTGTTATAGATGGTATTACAGCACCAATTGGATCTTTCTCAAAATGCATCTACTAGACTAGTCATTGGTCACTGATGGACGTCATCTTAAGGCCAGTAGGCCGATGCCAATCAACAAGGCGAATACTGTATTAAATCTGTGTATTGCTAGTTCTAACACTGTTAATTGAAAATAAACACATTACTCCGCCCAAATCACACCTTGTGTTCCCTGACTTCCATGTTAATGAAAACTATGAATGAAATCTAATTGTGAAGAGCATGTGATCTCATTCACATCAGAAAGAGATTAATGGAAGACAAAATTTATAATCTGTTTAGTATAAAACTCCTTTAGTTTTCTAAATATTCATGAACAAAATCTTTGGAGAATTCAAGAATCACCATAATTTACATACAGTACTGTAAGCAACATTCTAATCTACTCAAAATCTGTAGCCAAACATGTTCAACAGTTACAAGTAGTTCTTCAAAGGCCCTTAAAAATCATTTGTATACTAAAATAGGCAAATTTGAATTATGCAAAGGAAGGTCGAGTTCCTATTGTACATCTCAGTGAAAAGGGCATTGATATGGACAAAAGCAGCTTGGACTGCAACCTATATCTGCCAAAGGTCTGCAAAATTTCTGTTTTTCTTCAACCACCTTCTGCAAGTTTGGTGATTGGTTTGATTGGCACTTTACAGTATATAAACCATAAGCTTAATCTGCTTACATAACAGCTCACTGGGGTTGATATGTGGTGACTACCCAAACCCATCCATTACAAGGGGTACAGGTGTAGCTTAGTGATTAAGCTATTGTACTACAGTTCAGAAGATATCAGGTTCAAACCTCATGACCACCCAGTTGCCACTGTTGGGCCCTTGAGCAAGGCCCATAACCCTCAACTGCTCAGATGTATAATGAGATAAAATGTAAGTCGCTGTGAATAAGGGTATCTCTAAATGTAAATTACAGAAAGTAATACCAGAATATCAGCTCACTGGTTTTTTTTCCCCTCTCAAAATAGTTCATACATTATTTTGTACTTTGGGTCATTGTACTGTTTGTGGAGGAAAATGGGTCCAATTATGTACTATTCACTTAGTTTCATATTGTGTGGCAAAATTGTTGTAGCCTTCTTTGTTCAAGCTCCGCCTAGGAAGCTAAGTGAAGATCTTGGGTCATTTAGTGAATAGTGATGTTGAGACTTTGTGGCTACCAGTCAATGAAGCTCCCAGTTATGAACTGGTTATGAAAGTTATGAAACAGAGTGAGACTCTGATGTACTTGCCCTCTTGCTAAATTGTTCTCCAAGGCATCCTACTGTTTTATTATGATTAGAGACGGAGATTCTGACATTCTTTTAATGAGTCCAATCCACATTATTGTGTTGTACACTGTATTGTATACATTATTGAAATGTTTAGTTTCAATTGATTATTTGAAATAGACTTCTTTTGTTTTTTTGGTTGTTTAAAAAAAAATGCGGAAAGTTCCAAGTTCCAGAAAATATTTTAGATTTTTCTTTCAAATCTAGTAGACTTTTTTAGGTGACCACGATCTTTTGATCGCTAGTGTACATACCTTAAAAATAGTTCATATATAATAGATGATTTATACAATTATTCATTAGTGTCCACAGATGATGCTAGAGTACCATTAGTGCTAAATGGTATTATCGCAAAATTATATTATTTTATTTGAACTAAAATTAAACATATAATGTTTTTGTAACAATGTTCCGTGGGAATGGGGATGCTTGAAGCAAGGTTTCTTTTTATTCGCACAAAGTGGTTTGCATACACACACACACACACACACACACACACACACACACACACACACACACACACACACACACACACACACACACACACACACACACACACACACACACAATATGAAAAGTGAGAATGATTGCATGTTACCTGTTGGCTCATCCTGTTGTTCTCCGGTCACAGGAGACACTCAACCATGCCCCCCTCTTGCCACAGTTTAATATGTGTGTTTGCAAATGAAACATAATCAAATCTGTTTATTCAGTCTTTCTAGTAATTATGCACAACATGGATGTGTTGGCAAAGGCAAGCATCACCTGTGGATAGAGTGGAGATAATGATGTCAAACCAGCAGGTAACACGGAATGGATCTCACCTGTGGCTTGTTACCACCCACTGATTTATTCGCGTCGCTTATATCATCATGGTGGATGACCGCCCCTGCCATCCCTGTCTGGCAAGGCCCAGCTTGCTACCTAACAGTCACAAACATGCTGATGTACCCGAACCTTAAAACAGCAATTCTGCAATGGTTGGGGATACTTCCCTGAGCAACATCATCAGCATTACCTCTTGTAATCAATTTGATGACAGGCTACTCACGTCAGAACAATACATTACACCATCTAATAGTATGAGACATTTTAGGGCGACTAGGAAGGTGTATCACCTTATAATAGTCATGGTAGTCATAAATAATTTGGTCTGATCCTAATTTGGTCTTTCCTAATCACATTATTTAGAATTTACTTACAAATTTAATGTGAATTTCATTTAGGAAAAAAGTACAGCAACAAAACAAAAGTTTCGTTTGCAACAAAACTTGAAAAAAAAAAAAAAACTTTTTCCTTGTTCCATTTTGTTGCAAATATAACTTACTTCACAATCAATAAGAAAGAATTACTATATTATTTCACTTAAAACTAAATAAACATATTTTAGATACTAAATTGCACATTGTATTTACAATGCAATGAACACGATTACAGGTTAAATAATTAATTCTGATGAAACTGTAGGTTAGTTTTGCCAATTAATAAAAGAAAAATCAGCCTAATATATTATACTGTATATACAAAATATTATTATTGTTATATTATTATTATTATTATTATTATTATTATTATATTATTTTTGTATCTTTTGAAAAAACACCTTTCTTGAATATACACAGAACAGAACTATTGTGGATGGATTATACAATGTGATATAGAGAATTTTTCTCCATATCTTTATATACATAGTGCTTAATTTTTTTTTGCATATTAATTATACTTAAATTATTCAGATCACCAAACTAATTGAAATATTACACAAACATAACTCAAGTTTATAAAATGCAGTTTTTAAATAATGATTTAATTTATTTAGCTGTCCAAACCTGTCTAGCCATGTGAAAAAGTAATAGCCCCTAAACTTAATAACTGGTTGTGCCATGCTTGGTGGCAACAACTGCAATTAAGTGTTTACGATAACTGGACATGAGTCTTTCACATCACTGTGGAGGAATTTTGGCCCACTCTTCTTTGCAGAATTGTTTAATTCAGCCCTGTTGGAGGTTTCATCATTCATCAATAAAGGCCCTAGAGCTCTGTCATGTTGCTCCAAGCACAAAGATGTTCAAACAAAAGACTTTTCCAACTTTGCAGATAAAGAATGTGTAATTTCCTCAAACATTATTCAGATTCAGACAAATTAAATTTAAGAGTGCCCTCCTAGGCACACGCACACAAACACCTTATACCCCAAACCCAAAATCCTATTTCGAAGCTAACCAGGCTGATCTGAGGAAAGTAAATGTTTAAAAAAATAATTACTTTGAGATTTAAGGGATTCTACAAAACTTTTCATAGTGTTAACATAAAGCAAAGCAATGAAGACCATTGTGTTAATATGTTTAATCAACCATTTACAGGACAACAGGCATGCATGTTTGTAGAGGGAGAGGTCTGTGTGTGTTCTTATTTAAAGGGTGAAGTTACACTTTACACGTTTATTACAAATTTACTTTTGATGATTATACTTTTTCGCCATGTTCTCAGAATCCAGTCTACATCTTTAATTTATATCCTAAAATAAGTTGGATTTCATCCTTCTTGTCAGTTATGTTAAGAGCAAATGCCGTAATTTCATTCCTATAGTATTCTTATATACTGTATATGTTAATGGTCCCCGGAATGGCGCCCAAGATTGCTGGTTCGATTCCCAGGTGATGCTGTAGCCTCTTGAAGCTGAGGGCCTAAAGATTGGCAGAGCTCTCTCAGCGGGGTGGAATGGGAGGAACATAGCGCTCTCACTTCAATCATGGCTTTACATGGCTCTTCAGCAAGCAGAAGAAGCAAATAGCGCTGTCCTCTGAGCATTATGCCACTCCCAATGGTTAAAATAAAATAAAAAATATATATAAATCTTATTGCCGGTGCAATGCTGATGCTCACACACAGTTTCTGTAAAATAAAGCCTGACATATTTTTTCAATTTGTTGTATTAGGTTCCTTATGTGTAGTTTTATCTAAAACTTTTGTATCATCATAGTAGGCAGGATTTTTTATACATACTATTGTTAGTCATGGCCCTTTATCCATGTATTCTTTCAAATGTTTTACATTTGTCAAAAGGACTGGCAAACTCTGTTTACTTCAAAATTGTCAATAAAATGGCACACATTGGTTTATTTGTTAAAGTGTTCTTAAGAACAAAGCGCCATCTCATGGTGGCACCCTGCAACTATTAAAGGTGGACTGAATAGACGTGTTTACTTCTGGGTTTGTGAAAATGCTCTTACTCGTTCACTCTCACTGTACTGAATACCATAGTTGTGAGTTCTACTGTTTTTTCTTTTGTGTGTGTGTGTGTGTGTGTTTATGTGAGATCTCCAATCACATTCTTTCAGGATGTGTTTCTGACCACAATTCTACCTTGAAGATGAAGGTTCACCACTCTCATGCCAGGTTTTAATATTGTGATGAGTTTTTCTGTTTCTTAACCAGGTTTTGGCAATCTCCTTAGTTGTTTTCTTGCTTTGATGCAAGACAATAATTTGAATCTTCTTAAACAGAGTAACATCTTTGACACAACCACAGCACACTGCATGCTTTCTGACATGGTAACTGCATCAGTTAGGGTTAAATAATTCATTGCCACCTGAACCATATTAACCATTTCTGTAATTAACCAATAGGAGGCTCTTAACTATTCGCTTAGTTACATTCAGATGGTGGCTTTTTTGTTGTTTGGCTCAGCAGTTTTTATCAGGACAGCCCAATTATTTGTCTGCCAAACGCCTGAGCTTTTTTTTTTCACGATTTTTACAATCGTGAGCTTGTATCTGTTAGGAACCTCCACTAGAGGTCACTGTTAATGAACATGAGGCGAGACGGCGTAGCTGGGATACGTGAAACGTAGGGTTGACTCGCCGCATAGTAGAGGGGAGCAGGAGCTTGACAGCACATGGGTTGACAATCTTGGTGATTGTGAAGGGTCCAATGTATCGGGGGGAGAGCTTGCGAGAGATAGTTTTTAGGTGAATATTTCAGGTGGAGAGCATGACTCTTTGCCCCACTCTGTACTTCGGAGCCTGAGAGCGTCTGCAGTCAGCTTGTTTCTTGTATCTTTTGCCGACGAGCAATAACATCTTCCTTGCCTGCCGCCAGGTCTTTTTGCAGCGTCGGATGAAGGCCTGGGCGAACAGGACGTTGACCTCCTCCTCCTGAGATGGGGACAGGGGTGACTGAAATCCTAAGCAGCACTGGAAGGGGGACAGACCAGTTGATGACGAGRYCTGGGAGTTGTGGGCGTATTCTACCCAGGGCAGAAACTTGCTCCAAGAAGTGGCGTCCCGGGTGGTCATGCACCTCAGTGCGACCCCCGATTAACTTACAGAAGGCCTTCCAGAATTGGGATGTGAACTGTGGGCCCCGATCTGAAACAATGTCTTTGGGGAGGCCATGGAGCTTGAAGACATGGTTAATTATGAGTTCAGCAGTCTCCTTGGCAGAGGGCAGTCCTGTCAGAGGGACGAAGTGGGCAGCCTTCGAAAATCGATCCACTACCGTCATGATGCAGGTGTGGCCGTTAGACGCGGGTAAGCCTGTGATGAAGTCCAAGGCGATGTGCGACCATGGACAATGTGGAATAGGCAGAGGTCTGAGGAGGCCTGCTGGGGCAGTGTTGGTGTGTTTAGATCTTATACAAATGTCGCATGCCGCCACAAAGCTGGAGACGTCCTCCTTAAGTGTGGGCCACCAAAATCGCTGCTGGGTTTGCGCCAGAGTGCGGGTCGCGCCAGGGTAGCAGGAGAGTTTGGAGGAGTGGGCCCACTCCAGGACCTGGGGTCGCAGGGAGAGGGGAATGAAGAGACGTTTAGGGGGAACGTTGCTAGGCCCGGGCTCGTGGGTCAGGGCTTGCTTTTCTTGGATTCTTGGATCCTGGGCGATAGGAGAGGGTGAAGTTGAACCTGCTGAAGAACAGAGACCATCGGGCCTGGCGGGCGTTGAGTCTCTTGGCGTTCTGTAGTTATTCGAGGTTCTTATGATCGGTCCAGACCAGGAAGGGAACCTCTGTTCCCTCTAGCCAGTGTCTCCATTCGTCCAGAGCTAACTTGATGGCCAGGAGCTCACGATCGCCAATGCCATAGTTTCTTTCAGCAGGGGTTAGGCGGTGTGAGAAGAAGGAGCAGAGGTGTAACTTGTTATCGTGTGGGGCTCTCTGGGATAGGACGCCCCCTACCCCCGTGCTGGAGGCGTCGACCTCCACGACGAATTGATGTGACGGGTCCGGGATGGTTAGGATGGGGGCGGACGTGAATCGGTGCTTGAGCTCAGTAGATCTCGGCCTGCAGATCCCAGTGAAAGTGGTTCTTGGGAGAGGTTAGAGCTGTTAGGGGGGCAGCTATAGAGCTGTAACTCCGGATGAAGCGGTGGTAGAAGTTCGCGAAGCCCAGGAATCTCTGGAGTTCTTGTCGTGAGGTGGGAGTGGGCCAGCTGGGGACGGCTTGGAGCTTGGTTGGTTCCATCTTGATGCCTTTGGGGCTAATGACGAATCCTAGGAACGTGGTGGTTGTTGTGTGGAACTCGCATTTCTCAGCCTTTATGAACAGATTGTTCTCCAGTAGCCTCTGCAGCACCTGCCGAACATGGTGATGGTGTTCCTCCAGATCTCGAGAGAAGACCAAGATATCGTCAAGGTAGACGAATACAGAGGAGTTGAGGAAGTCCCTGAGAACATCGTTAATTAGAGCCTGGAAGACTGCGGGGGCATTGGTCAGGCCGAAGGGGACCACCAGGTATTCATAATGTCCTGTTGGGGTATTAAAGGTCGTCTTCCATTCGTCCCCCTCCCGAATGCGGACGAGGTGATACGCGTTGCGTAAGTCCAGTTTAGTAAAGATCTTGGCTCCTTGGAGGAGTTCAAAGGCGGTAGCCATTAATGGGAGAGGGTAGCGATTCTTTATTGTGATATCATTTAGGCCCCTGTAATCTATACATGGACGAAGAGAACCGTCTTTTTTGTCCACAAAGAAGAACCCGGCCCCTGCTGGGGAGGAGGAGGGGCGAATGATCCCTGCCGCAAGGGACTCCGTGATGTACTGGTTCATAGCCTTGCGTTCCTTGGTTGACAGTGAGTACAGACGGCCCTTGGGTGGTGTGGTGCCCGGTAGCAGATCGATGGTGCAGTCGTATGGGCGGTGGGGGGGCAAAGAGGTGGCGCGAGATTTACTGAAGACCTCCTTGAGGTCATGGTATTCCGAAGGAACATGGGTGAGATCCGGTGGTTCTCCTACAGGGACGAGAGAGAGAGATGATGTGGTGGCAGCTCATAGGCAGATCCTGGAACATGATGGGCTCCAGGCCGAAATCGAATTCCTGGCCCAATCAATCTGCGGGTTGTGGCAGATTAGCCAGGGCAGCCCCAGAACAATTGTGGCATGAGACCACTCCATGATGAACAGCGAGGTCCGCTCTGAGTGGTTGCCGGAGACCCTGAGGCCGATAAGCAGAGTTCTGTGAGTGATAGATGGGAGCGAACTCCCGTCGAGGGCCTGAACCTTGAGGTGAGTCTCCAAGAGCATTGCGGGAATACCCAGAGCCTTGGCTGAAGCCGCGTTGATGAGGTTGCGGTATGATCCTGAGTCAATTAGCGCCTGCACCATGTGGGTGTGGTGTTCGATTGAAGTTCAAAAATCAGTGAGCACTGGGAGAGGAAGGAGCGACAGGTACCAGGATCTCCTTCGTAGGTGGGAGGGGCGGGGAGGCGCGGCTCTCGTTTCTCACTGGAAGCTCCACCTTGTGCTGGAGAGAGTCGGAGTCTTTGGAGCTGGGCTGTGACATCGGCAAGCGACTGCTTAGCGGTGAGCAGCTCCGCTTGATGTGCTCCAAGCAGAGCGCCCTGGCTCTCCAGTGCTGATCTCAGACGGTCAAAATCCGCTGGATCCATATCGTGGCTGGATTATTCTGTCACGCACGGGAACGGAGCGAGATGGATCCAAACGCAGAGGATGACGGCAGTCTGGAAAGGGGGCGTGGTCGAGGTGCGGAAGTGAGGTCGGAACCAAAAATTCAGTCGGTGGAAAATCAAAGCAGTAAAGGAAAGCGAAAGCCGTAGTCAAAAGGGAGAGCGGAGATTCGGTAACCGGGAGATCAAAGAGCGGGGCGTTAAATCCAAAAACGTAAACGAGATGCCGAAAACCAGAAGGGAAAGCGCGAGGTCAAAACCGGGAGATCAAAAGAGCGAGGTGAACAAATCCGAGACGAGAGGCAAAAGCGAGAAAAACGAGAAACAAAGCGAACTTGGCAACGTGAATCCGGAAAAGAAAACGCGAGAAAATTGAGGTAAGTAACGCACAATAATCCAGCAGTTAAGCCATGCGCAGCGTGCGCTTAAATGCTGGAGCAATCACCTGGAGAATGAGAAACCGGTGTGCAGACAGGGCGGAAACGGAGGCGTGGGAAAAAAAGCCTGACAGACAAGGAAAACATGAGCACGTGAGCAGCACTGACAGCGTGGGAAAAAAAAAGAACAGACAGCAGACATGACGTGGATCATGACAGTTTGTAGTTTTTGTTGGTCGACTCTTTCCCAGAAGGCACCTCGGTCAGGTGATGGGGCTCACCTGAACAGAGGTGGCTCATTAAACATCTTATAAATAGCAGTTTGTTCTGGGAAACTGGGTTGAGCAGTGTTTGTTTGTTTGTTGGTATGTTTGTTTGCTTATACCGGCATGTGGGCATTCCTTTTTGTTTAGTTTTTGTTTCTTTAAGTGTATATTTGATTTATGTTTTGTAACCTTTGTTTTCAACAGGGCTCTTATTAGTTTTCCTTATATTCTGTGTGTTAGTGGATTCATGGAGCTGTCCTGTTCAGTGTTTAGTTAGGCTGTGTCTCCTTCTTTATATGAAAACTGAAACTAAAACACGTATAGACGAAACAGGAAACTCAAAGAAACCAAACTATTTATAATAAAACTAATAACCAACTCGGTTCAGGTGAGCGCCCCTGGTCACCTGACCGAGTTGCCACATGGGAAATGAAGTTTAAACCAATGGAACTACAAACAAAATCACAGGGCGCTTTGGCGCCCTCTAGGGGTTGCTCTCCGCGTCGGTTTCCCAAACTTCAAACATCGTTGCCCCCCCCCAAAAGAATCTCCGGAGGGGCTCCTCTGCTATGCCTCTTTTACGGTCTTGCGTTCTGTCACGAAATGTGGTGCGAGGCATAATTGCAAGAGTCCAGGTAGTAAAGGAAAACAATGTTTATTTAACAAAAAGTCAGGGAAACTCAACAAAACAAAGATTCTTTATATGAAAACTGAAACTAAAACATGTATAGACGAGACAGGAAACTCAAAGAAACCAAACTATTTATAATAAGACTAATAACCAACTCAGTTCAGGTGAGCGCCCCTGGTCACCTGACCGAGTTGCCACATGGGAAATGAAGTAACTACAAACAAAATCACAGGGCGCTTTGGCGCCCTCTGGGGTTATCCCTGACAGATTGTCTGGATTTTATTGTACTTTGAATGTATTAAAACCACGCTGCTTCCTGACAACATAAATAATTTGGTCTGATGTGATTGGTTTCCTAATCACATGATTTAGAATTTACTTACAAATTAAGTACAGCAATGAAACAAAAGTTTAGTTTGCAACAAAATAAAAAAAAAAAACCTTTTTCCTTGTTCCATTTTGTTGCAAGTATAACTTACTTCACAATCAATAAGAAAGAATTACTATATTATTTCACTTAAAACTAAATAAACATATTTTAGATACTAAATTGCACATTGTATTTACAAAGCAATGAACACGATTACAGGTTAAATAATTAATTCTGACGAAACTCTGGGTTAGTTTTGCCAATTAATAAAAGACAAATCAGCCTAATATATTATACTGTATATACAAAATATTATTATTATATTATTATTATATTATTTTTGTATCTTTTGAAAAAACACCTTTCTTGAATATACACAGAACAGAACTATTGGTACAATACTCAGGAAAATAAATACACAGAATACACTGCTGTACTGACAGAACTATTGGTAGGATAGAAGCAAGTGTTCCATAAAGTGCCTGATGCAGTTTTGTGGTATGAATAAATAAATGAATAAATAAATAAAATAAATTTTATATCAATCTGTTAGTTCCGGCTGAGTAATTGGATTGGACAAGAGGTGTTGATCAAGAGTGCTGATATATAGCATAACAGCACTGAGACATTTAACTATATATATCACTCCATGTGACAGGTGTTCTAATCGCCAGCATATGTGAAAGTAGGTCGGTAGTCCACAGTATTTAAAGAGCGGAGTGCCAAAACCCACATTCAAAACCAGTCACGGAAGCAATCTAAGGAAGAAAATACATTTGAAAACATTATGTCATCTTTGTCTTCTTAGTTATTGCTTCTAAGTCGTTTCAATTTGCCTCTGTTACTGTCCTGTTAGGATTTGCCTCTGTTAAATAAACAAACATAATCCATAATCTGTTGATAATAAATAGCATTTGTAGAACTGTTGTATAAAAGCAATATCACATTCAATGTCTTGGTGTTCTGGACATCAATGATTCCTTCGGCAGCGTCGCAGCTGTGTTGATATTCAGTACGACAGCACTCCCTCCTGTGAAATATTTCTTAACAACAGTCCACAAGCTTCTGAGGCTACTTCAGTCTGAAAAATGTTACACTCTGTTTAGGATTCATAGGCGTTACTGGTGACTTCTAACCAATCAGATAGATTGCGGGTAGCATGTACTGTAAGTGGTACATTTTTAATCAATATATTTTATTAGTAATTGGATAAAAAACTAAAATTTACCAACAATCATAAAAGTGCTAAATTTTGGCCATGACAATCAGCCAGGCCAAGGGCGATGTTAAAACTCAGTAGGCTTGGCTCTCCTGACAATGCTATGGCCCGAATGCCTTGCCAAATAAGCACTGCTACTTTACTGTTTGGGAACTCTGGATTCTTTCTGCATAGCGCCACTCTGATACCCCATGGAAGGCTGGTGAAAGCATTCAGCTTCAGCGGTGTTTTTTGTTTGTGTGTGTGTTTTATGTGTGTGAAGTCACATAATGTAGGCATTTGCTGATGTAACCAGTAAGATGCTGTGTATTTTTCCAAGCCTTTGTGGTTGTGTTTTTTAGCAGCATCCCTAAACCTGTTCCAATCTGTGTGCTTAAAAGAGTCCTAAAATGCAGAGATGACCTTCTCCGGCCAGTTTCTCTCCTGTTTCAGAACTCGTTTGGCACATTTCAGAAGTGGTCTGTATGCTTGGATTAATATAACAGAGTTGTGTTACACCAAGCAGCCGAGGTGGGGTCAGGGTGCAGCCTGGTAAGCACCATTGTGTGTTACTGTAAATAAGGTCCAAATGTTTTTAAAAAGAAAATAAAAAAAGAATTCTAATTGTTTAGAAAATAATTTAATATCACATTTTATATATATTTTTAAAAAACTAGATATAAATAAAACAAAGCATTTGAGCAAGATCATGTGAGTAAATGTGGCAGCACAATGTGATACTGGTGACTGTGAAGTTTAAGCACCACACATGTAAAATACTGTATGTTTGCGTGTGAACAAAAAAGTAGAACAGGTGTGCATGTGGTTTTATGGTGCGTCTCAGCTAGTGTGGATTTAAATGCTGGTTAAAATAAAAAATCTAGTGCTTAATTTCAAGCATGTTGTATGTAGTTAGTATTTGAATGGAGTAGTTTTACTGGAGCTGTAATAAATACATTTGTTACAGAGTACCAGTCAAAAGTTTGGACACACACTCTAAATCAATATTTTTTATTTAGTGATGTATTTTCTACATTCTAGAACAATACTCAATATTTCAAGACTATGAAATAACACATATGGAATTAGGTAATTAAGTAACAACAACAACAATAATCAGTTGTTAGAGCTGTGGTTGTAGCGACCCACAGCTCCAATTCCATCATCAAATTTGGGGTCTCCTCAGCAAGAATGACGAGTCAGCATACAGAGAGGAAGTGTGGAGGTTAATGTACTCATACAAAGAGAATAACCTGTCTCTGAATGTTGATTAAACAAAAGAGATTGTTGTTGACTTCAGGAGGGCTTGGAGCGACCACTCTCCGCTGAACAACGGCACTTCTGTGGAGATCGACAACAGCACCAGTTTTCTCTTGCAATGTCCTCTTCTTGAGAAGGCTAAAGAAAACCCAGCCTTCAGCATTGATCCTCAACATCTTCTATAGAGGGACAATTGAGAACATCCTAAGCAGCTGAGCAACAGCAGAATTGTGCTATCTCAGACTGCAAGACCCTACAACGGATAGTGAGGACGGCTGAGAAGATCATTGGAGTCTCTTTTTCCTCTATACATCTACACCACATGCTTCTGTTCTGAAATTGCTTTTTGCACAATATTTATTATCTGCTATTCGCACAAATATTGGACAGTATTGTTTACTGTTCTTATATCACTACCTCAACTCATTACCTCATTACCAGAGTATTGGATTGTGTCATGTTGTTTGTCCTGTTGTTGCTCTTGTTTGCACATTTGCACGTGCACTTTCTATTCTCTTTTTGTATAGTATAATTTTTTTTGTCAATTTATTATGTTAATCTATAGTGTTAATCTGTTTTGTCTCAGCTAGTCAGCTTATTAGGTGTATAAGTTAGCAAGTTAGTTTTCTGTTAATATGTTTTTATATGTTATTTAGGTTGTTTGTATGTAACAACATACAAATGTACTGTATGGATTCCAAGATGAACCAAATAATTATTATTACAGTGATAAATCAGGTGATGATGACAATTAAATTTATTTACAGTGAATGCAAGGTGTTTTATACTGTACATTAAATGATTCTTTTACATTTTCAGTACTTACCATGATTTAAAAAATATATTTCACAAAAATTATTTGGTGCCATTTAAGATGGGTCAAATTATTGGCCTTCATCAAGCAAAGAAAACAACAATAATAATAATAATAATAATAATAAAATATAGCACAATTATAGCATAGCACTCATCATGCATAATGGACACAGTATAAGCCTCAGGAAGCAGTGTTATGATCTCAGACTAGCTCAGCAACATTTAAGTATGTGAATGACAGGTTAGCGCATGAATATATGTACAGTACAGTATATACAGTATGTCACCAAAAGTGTGTACACCCCTCACATCTCTGCAAATATTTAGTTATATCTTTTCATAGGACAACACTGCATAAATGCCTCTTTGACATAATGAAAAGTAGTCAGTGTAAGGTTTGTATAGCAGTGTAAATTTATTTTCCCCTCAAAATAACTAAAAATACAGCCAATAATAGCTGAACCCCTGGCAACAAAAGTGAGTAAACAAATTGAGCACAATTAGTCATTTTCCTTCCCCATTGTCATGTGACTCATTAGTGTTACACTGCCTCAGGTGTCACCAGATAGCAGGTGAGTTACATTTGGTATAAAAGCTCTTCCATTCTCTCAACCTGGCCACTGAAAGTTCAACATGGCACCTCATGGCAAACAACTCTCAGAAGACCTGAAAAAACAAATTGTTGCTTTACATAAAAATAGCCTAGGCTATAAGAAGATAGTCAACACTCTGCAACTGTGCTGCAGCACAGTGGCCAAGACCATCCAGTGCTTTAAGAGGACAGGTTCTTCTCAGAACTGGCCTCGCCATGGTCGGCCAAAGAAGCTGAGTGCACGTTCTCAGCGTCAGATCCAAAGATTGGCTTTGGAAAACAGACTGATGAGTGCGTCCAGCATTGCTGCAGAGATTGAAGGGATGGGATGTCAGCCTGTAAGCTCAGACCGTACGCCGCACACTGCATCAAATTGCTCTGCATGTTTGTTGTTCTAGAAGGAAGCCTCTTCTAAAGATGGTGCACAAGAAAGCTCGCAAACATTTTGCTGCAGACATGCAAACTAAGGACCAGGATTACTGGGAACCATGTCCTGTGGTATGATTAGACCAAGATAAACCTATTTGGTTCAGATGGTGTCAAGCGTGTGTGGAGGCAACCAGGTGAGGAGTACAAGGCAAGTGTGTCTTGCCTACCGTCAACATGGTGGTGGGAGTGTCATGATCTGGGGCTGCATGAGTGCTGCTGGCATTGGGGAGCTACAGTTCATTGAGGGAAACATGAATTCTAACATGTACTGTGACATACTGAAGCAGAGCATGATCCCCTCCCTCTGGAGACTGGGCCGCAGAGCAGCGTTCCAGCATGATAATGACCCCAAACACACCTCCAAAATGACCACTGGCATGCTAAAGAGGCTGAAGGTAAAGTTGATGGACTGGCCAAGCATTTCTCCAAACCTAAACCCCATAGAACACCTCTGGGGCATCCTGAAAAGGAAGGTGGAGGAGCGCAAGGTGTCAAATGTCCACCACCTCCGTGATGTTGTGATGGAGGAGCGGAAGAGGATTCCAGTGGCAACCTGTGAAGCTCTGGTGAACTCCATGGCCAAGAGAATTCAAGCCATGCCGGAAAAAGATGGTGGCCACACAAAATATTGACATTTGACATTTTCACTTAGGGGTGTACTCACTTTTGTTGCCGGGGTTCAGCTATCATTGGCTGTATTTTTAGTCATTTTGAGGGGACAATAAATTTACACTGCTATACAAACTTTACACTTATTACTTTTCATTGTGTCAAAGAGTGATTTATGCAGTGTTGTCCTATGAAAAGCTATAACTAAAAATTCACTTTTGTGACATATTGTATATATACACAAGTGGACAAAATTGTTGGTACCCTTCAGTCAATGAAAGAAAAACTCACAATGGTCACAGAAATAACTTTAATCTGACAAAAGTAATAATAAATAAGAATTCTATGAATGTTAACCAATGAAAGTCAGACATTGCTTTTCAACCATGCTTCAACGGAATTATAAAAAAAATGAACTCATGGAACAGGCCTGGACAAAAATGTTGGTACCCCTAACTTAATAGTTTGTTGCACAACCTTTTGAGGCAATCACTGCAATCAAACGATTCCTGTAACTGTCAATGAGATTTCTGCGCCTCTCTGCAGGTATTTTGGCCTCCTCACTCCTCATGAGCAAGCTGCTCCAGTTGTTTCCGGTTTGAAGGTGCCTTTTCCAGACAGCATGTTTCAGCTCCTTCCAAAGAAGGATTGAGGTTAGGGCTCATAGAAGGCCACTTTAAAATAGTCCAATGTTTTCCTCTTAGCCATTCTTGGGTGTTTTTAGCTGTGTGTTTTGGGTCATTGTCCTGTTGCAAGACCCATGACCTGCGACTGAGACCCAGCTTTCTGACACTGGCCAGCACATTTCCCTCTAGAATCCCTTGATAGTCTTGAGATTTCATTGTACCCTGCACAGATTCAAGACACCATGTGCCAGATGCAGCAAAGCAGCCCCAGAACATAACAGAGCCTCCACCATGTTTCACAGTAGGGACAGTGTTCTTTTCTTCATATGCTTAATTTTTCCGTCTGTGAACATAGAGCTGATGTGCCTTGGCAAAAAGGTCCATTTTTGTCTCATCTGTCCATAGGACATTCTCCCAGAGGTCAACATGTAGTTTGGCATATTCCAGTCTGGCTTTTTTATGATTTGTTTTCAACAATGTTGTCCTCCTTGGTCGTCTTCCATGTAGTCCACTTTGGCTCAAACAACGACGGATGGTGCGATCTAACACTGATGTTCCTTGAGCATGAAGTTCACCTTGGATCTCTTTAGAAGTCTTTCTGGGTGTCACAACGCGCCGGATTTCGCCCACAACATAGCGCCTCCAAAAATAATCAAAATCACTCCGGTTCTAGCGCCGCGCCGCCTCTTGGTTTTTGCCGCCTCTGTCACGGCTCGAGCTCACCTGTTACAGATTTGGAGTGATCAGATCGGTTTATTTAAGACGCTGCTAGACACCCACCTGTTGCCAGATTATTGTGCTGTATTGCCTTTAATTCTCGCGTTTTTGTTTATGTCTTTGTTTCTCCGGTTACAACCCCACTTTGCTTCCCGTTTTCGGCTCCGTCTTCGCGCTTCGGCTTTGATGTTCTTTGGATTACCGGCTTTTGACCTACACTCACGTTTGACTACGAGATTGTCTGCCCTGGATGTTTGTGTCTGTCAGCTCTGATCCCTGCTCACGTCTGACTGCATGCTTCGGGATTACTCCTCACAAGGAAGCTATAGTCTTTAATGGATTATTTATCCGCTTCCTCATTGACTCCGTGAAGTTCATTTGGATTACGGGACAATATTTCCCCGACGTAGACTTGGGCACCGCCTCCCTACCTCTCCGCGCCGGAACGCCCTCTGCTGGCCGTAAGTCTCCTTCCTGATCTCTCTCTCTCTCATTCTCTGCTATTGGATCTGCGTGTTTCCCTCCTAGTGGAGAGCGTGACAGTGGGCTCTTTTGTTACCATTGGGATTATCCGTCTCTTTGATTTGACATCAATTTTCCTCCTGCGGCCACGTCCAGGGAGGTTGGCTACAGTCCCATGGATCTTAAATTTCTGAATAATATGTGCAACTGTAGTCACAGGAACATCTAGCTGCTTGGAAATGGTCTTATAGCCTTTACCTTTAACATGCTTACCTATAATTTTCTTTCGAATCTCCTGAGACAACTCGTTCCTTCACTTCCTCTGGTCCTATGGTTGAAAAGCAATGTCTGACTTTCATTGGTTAACATTCATAGAATTTTTTTTCAATTATTACTTTTGTCAGATTAAAGTTATTTGTGAGACCATTGTGAGTTTTTCCTTTCATTGACCGAAGGGTACCAACAATTTTGTCCACGTGTGTATACAGTACAGACCAAAGGTTTGGACACACCTTCTCATTCAAAGAGTTTTCTTTATTGTGTTCTTTAGCCCAAACAAGTCTCTTCTGCTCGTTGCCTGTCCTTAACAGTGGTTTCCTAGCAGATACTGTATTCTACCATGAATGCCTGCTTAACAGTTGTTCTAGAGATGTGTCTGCTGCTAGAACTCTGTGTGGCATTGACCTGCTCTCTGATCTGAGCTGCTGTTAACCGGCGATTTCTGAGGCTGGTGACTCGGATGAACTTCTCCTCCGCAGCAGAGGTGACTCTCGGTCTTCCTTTCCTGGGGCGGTTCACATGTGAGTCAGTTTCTTTGTAACCATCTTTGATGGGTTTTGTGACTGCACTTGGGGACACTTTCAAAGTTTTCCCAATTTTTCATACTGACTGACCTTCATTTCTTAAAGCAATGATGGCCACTTGTTTTTTTCTTTACTTAGCTGCTTTTTTCTTGCCATAATACAAATTCAACCTCTTTGAATGAGAGAATGAGAAGGTGTGTCCAAACTTTTGGTCTGTACTGCATATATATA
>QMIH01000226.1:534290-573329 GCA_003987875.1 Clarias batrachus
CAGTGGTCCAGTGTCCTTTCGCCCCTGGTCGGGCAGGTGATGTGCTGATAAAAATTCGGCGCTGCGCGTTTGAGGTTGGCACTGTTGAAGTCCCCCGCCACAATAAGCGCAGCGTCCCGGTGTTGTGACTGGTCCTGAGTGAGGGCCTCATGCAGCTCGCATAAGGCAGTGTCCGTGTCCGCTTGAGGTGGAATATAAACGGCACTGATTATGACCGATGTAAACTCCCGAGGAAGATAAAAAGGATGGCATTTGATAGTCAATAGTTCCAGGTTGGGTGTGCAGGAGCGTGCGAGAGGAACAACGCTCGCGCTGTTGCATCAGCTGCTGTTTACCATTAAGCACACGCCGCCTCCCCTTGTCTTCCCCGAGTCCTGTGTCCTGTCCATGCGGTGAACTGAGAAGAACTCGGCCGGCTGAATGGCGTGGTCCGGCACCGCTGGGTTCAGCCATGTCTCGGTGAAGCAGAGGAGATTGCAGTCCCGAATGTCCCTCTGGAACTTTATCCTGGCCCTGAGGTCATCGAGCTTGTTTTCCAGGGACTGGACATTGGCGAGCAGGATGCTAGGCAGAGGTGTGCGGTGTGCACGGGCTCTCAGCCTGTTCCTGACGCCGGCTCGTTTCCCTCGGGGCCGCCGCTTCGCGTCGCGTCGCGTCCTTTGTTTTCCCTCAGGATCTCACTCAGCCAGCTCGGATCCGGAGTTAAAAACGTCGAATTGTGAGTACATTGTAGACCAATAGAAATAAGAGTATCCCTATCGTACCTAATGCACTCAATTGTGGTGAATTACCCGGTATGATGTTATCGAAAATTAACTTAAACAAAAACAAATTAAAGTAGGTCGGAGCAGTCGCGACGGCAGCCGACCTCAAACAAACACCTGCACCAATAAACCTTACTATAAGCTGAAGAGTCATTTTAAGATAAAACTTTACCCAATCTATTTTATTTATTTGTATTTGGTTGACGGCGAAAAACGTACAACTTTGTGCAAATAAGGCTAAGGTAACTACCATTACAAAATTTTATTTCGAAGTTAGGCAAAGAGTTCTGCTGTACAGAAAGACAGGCAGGAATGTATGAGGGCTTTATAACGAATTAATAATATCACTGATTACAGTACATTATAGTTAATGTGCTTATTTTTAGCTTTAACCTTCTTCATGGCTTCACCCCTCCAGGTTTGAGGGTTTGATTTCTGCCTTGATCTGTGTGTATGGTATTTGCATTTTGTCCTTTCCACTAGTACTTCAGTTACCACCCACAGTCCAAAGACATGCATATTAGGCTAAGTGCCTGTAGTGATGTAGTAAGTATAAAAGTGTTTGTACATGAATATTATATTATATTATATTATATTATATTATATTATATTATATTATATTATATTATATTATATTATATTATATTATATTATATTATATTATATTATATTATATTATATTATATTATATTATATTATATTATATTATTAATGCATGTGCAATGAAACTGGCACAAAACCAACTTTGCAACTCAAGATAAATATACAAAAATATAATTAAATCAGGTAAGGCATAATTTCATTACAAGCAGTTATGATGATGTTCAGCCTACTCTATCTAATTAAGTGGCTACATTTTTTTTTACATGTTTAATCTGTTAGTATAATTTTTCTCACGCAGAGGGCAAGGACATTTTCATCCGAATCGTACTTGGTGCTTATTGGATATGTACAAAGTTGACGTCTTTTATTGTCGATATAAACGCTGAGACCTGAAAAAACAGTTGGTGGTTCACCACCAACACTACTCACAGAGGCCGAAGAGATTGCCCTCATTCAAATTAGTGGATTCTGATACTGAAGGCATCTCTGGAGGAAACTAATCCGACCCAACCACACCCTAGGACAGGGGTCTCAAACTCAGTTCCTGGAGGGCCGCAGCCCTACAGAGTTTTGTTTCAACCCTGCTCCAACAAACATACCACGTAGTTTTCAAATAAGCCTTAATGACTTGTTTAGTTGGATCAGGTGTTTTTAATTATGGTTGTCATTATTGCGTGTCATGCCGTCAGTGTGTAATAATAATGGGACCGAGTTAGAAGGACATTTATTTTGTACATATAACAAGCACTGGTGTATGTTTGTTTTAGTATTGCTTTCAATTTAATTGCACATTCATAAATGCACATTTGTTAATTTTTCCTATATTTTATGTTTTTCATTCTTACTTTGCTTTGTACATTTATTAGTGTTTGATTTGATTTTAATTAAAAAAAATCTTATTGACTTTAACAAATCAATTCTATTGTCATTTTTTAAAGGATGTGGAGGATGTAGAAAAGGCCTAACTTTATGACAACAGTGCCACCCTTTGGACACTCTAAGTTACTACGCTTAGAATTGCTGTAATCCAATTGGTTAAAAGCAGGACACGCCTAGACACATACCAAAGCGGCTAACTTCCTAGATGGTTCTGTAGCAATCTGTGTGCTGTTCTGTTCCCATTTTCAGTCTACTTTATCATACTGTGTGCGTAAATTCTGAAAAACCACACACACCTGAATGTACGATCGCAGTAAAGCTTCTTAATGGACATGGACCGTGTGATTTATTCAATACAATCTGTAGCGGGTGCCACCGAAATTGATAATTGAACCGCCACATTCATACAGAGGATGTATATGTCAGGGATAACCCCTAGAGGGCGCCAAAGCGCCCTAAGACATTTTGTGTAGTTCTTTTTAGTTTCAGTTTCAATACTTCATTTCCCAGTTCGCAACTCGGTCAGGTGACATGGGCGCGGACCTGATCCAAGTTGATCATTAATCTCATTATAAATGGTGTGTTTGAGTTCTAGTTAGTGTCTTGCATTTGTTACATTAAGTTGAAAGTGTATGTCTCGTCTGTTTAATCATGTTTTGGTTTATTTTACAGAAAAGTGTTTTGTTTCATTAATTTCCCTGTTTTTGTGTTTATATTAATAAAACATCGTTTTCCTTTACTATCTGGAATCCCTGCGTTTATGCCTCACGCACCCAGAATCGTGACAGAATGCAAGACCTAACCAGAGGCATACTTCATATGATACTATATGTTGTATAGCATCGATGACGAAGACGGCGAGCTATGCAAGCTATGCAAGCCTTCATGCGCCGCCGAGGATCGCGAGCTGCTTCTTCCTCCGCCGCCGCCTTCATGCGCCGCCGAGGATCGCGAGCTTCCTCTTCCTCTGCCACTGCCGTCATGCATTATAGAGGACGGCGAAAGTCTTCTGCCTCCGCCGTCTGGCATCACAGAGGATGGCGAACATTTCCTGCATCCGCCGTTCAGCATCACACAGGACGGCAAAAGTCTTCTGCCACCGCCGCCCTGCATCATAGAGGATGGCGAACATTTCCTGCCTCTGCCGAGTTTCCTAGTACAGATACACCTCTTTTCATGCAGTGAGAGAATGGTTGCTTGATGAAGAGTTTAAATAGGCAGAGGTGATAAACTAAGATAGAGAACAGGTGTGCAGAAAGTGGAGATTGAGGCGGCAAAATGGAAAGAGTGGAGTGGAGTGTCGATTGGAGGAGCAGGTGAGCATGGTCTGTCTGGAGACATGGGACATGACCTGGCATGCCGTGACAGTACCTCCCTACCATGGGACCAGAGCTTTAGATCATGGTACGGGCACTGGGTCCATCTGAGTGGTGCATGACATTTTCTTGGTAATATTATAATTTAATTATCTAACATTCTTCATCTGCTACCAGTTACTGATGTGGTAATCTGTCTGTCAGAACCTTCTGCCATAATAGAAGGTGTAATGTACTCTTAATACTCCATAATTATTTCAACTGGAGTAGAACACAATTTTTTTTTCTTTACAGGAACTTGATGATGACACACTGTCAGCTGCTTATAGAGGAGGAAGAAATACAGAGGCCTATTGGAATGTATGCATCAGTTAAAGTTTGCTCAGGTGCCCACAGGTTAATGTTTGTACTTGTATTGGAAACTACAGAATTTATCTATTTGACACTGGATAGGTGATTGGTTAATCATAAATGATGGCAGGGCATAGTCTCTGTCTGCTCTGCCATCTCATATGTCAGCAGTATGGTCAGGAATAGTGTCAGAGTAGTATACTGGTTGTGTAGGACATACCTGTAGGTGACCTGTGTGTGTCACATACCTGACAGTCTGACAGTGGGATGCCTTTAGGCTGAAGGACACAAGTGCAGGTAAACTCACATGAAAGAAAAACAGGGGTATTAGAGCTCTGCAACATAGAACAGATGAGGGTCATGCAAACCAATGGGCTTTCGATTGAAGTTGACTGCACGTTTAATATGTATGGCTTTTGTGGTAGCTGAGGAAAACATTTGGGTGAGCAGGTCCTTCCCCACTTGAGTATTTCTCCTGTCGTCCAGGAAATGGTTGGATCGTGTTTGATCAGCCAYGGACGTCCTAATATGACCTCAGAGGTGGATTCCTCTAGAACTAAGAAGGTGATTTCTTCTTGGTGAAATAGGCCTATCTGCAATTTCACTGGTCCGGCGTACAGATGAACGGATTTTTTGGATAKGGGTTTCCCAGTTATTGATTGTATCTGGAATATTTTTTCTGTCGGGTGGTCTTGATTTACACGGTCTGGAGCTGAGGAATGATTCGGCCAGGAAGTCACCACTGGAAGAGACAAGGAGCATAGGTAAGTTATTTTTGAATGTACACACGTCTTATCTATTAGTAGAGTCCATCTACTTTCTCACGTACGAGCCCGGACGCTGAGTGCTGTGAAGAGCGTGTCTTTATAGTTGCGTGTAGATTGGCATCAGGTGGGGGTGATTAGTATTCCGGCGATGGGGGGCGTTGTGTCAGATTTGGTTCGGAGCCTGGCCCGACTGTGACAATGGCTCACAAGAATTCTGAATTTGATAGGAAGGCCTCAAAACACACAGTGTACATGAGGTTGTGTAGATGCAGACTCGTCTCAGTGCCCACACTGACTCCTGTCTGCTGCTGTAAGTGATTACCATGGCCACATGAACATTGGAACTTGACCATGCAGAAGTGGACAGAGGTGTTCTTGTTTGATGAATTAAGTTTTCTTTTTGACAGTGGATGTCTTCCTGGAGGGTATATTTGAGGTATATTGAAAAAAGCTTTTAATTTGTGTACAATACTCACACCTTCTTTCTATTCACTGGGCAATGTAACATTTTGAATACATAAATGTTTTCAATTAGTTCACCTTACATACCCTACACATACTTCTGCAGCTTCTTTTGAATAGAAGATTGAAGGGAGTATCTAGTATTAGACTAAGCAGATCGACATGAGATTTACGATAGAAAATTTTGAAAACTGTCTACAAACCTAACTCTATGTTACGTCAAACACTCCATTATGAAGGTACTCCACACAATTGCGAGAATGAACACACTTTCACCCCTGAAGGTGTATTTGAGGTAAAAGCTATTGAAGGAGCTAAATGTGCATGTTAATGGTTCTAAATACTGGCAGGGTAGTCAATACTATACAGGTTTTGTCATCCACTGTGACACCGAGTTTTTTTTTTCTATGAACGTCCATCTAATTTTTATTTAGCTCAGAAAGCAGACGTGACAGCACTGATACAGACCTTAGAAGCCATACCAAATTTAGATTTGAACATATACTCTGCTTTTTTTTTTTTTTTTAGCATAAATTATGCTTTTGTGGTTACCTCTCTTACAGAATATTTACCCATTTGGAAAAAAAAGAGACTTACCAGTGCAGATGGCAAATTCCTCATTCATTGTAGTCCTATTCAGGCCTTTTGGTCACGTGCAAAAATCTCAACAAAGTGATCCCTTAATAAAAGGAACCATCAGACTAAAAAGAAACAAACAGAAGATTGTTGATGGCTCCTTTGCTCTGCATGATACAGACGTAATTGTACATAAAAACATACTGTTGTATAAAAATGGTGACGCCCCAGGTTGATTCCACCTGCAGATGTGGCCTTTAAGAATGTATATCTTCAGTAAAGTGATCTCACAAGCTGCCGTGGCAGTGCACATGACGTACATTACCTGTAGGATGCAGTTGTGCTTCAATCTCAAGTATTGCGTGTCTACTGAAGCCGATAATGTGTTCTCTCTCTTAGGCGCCTATTGTCTACTGTTAATTTTGTCATCTATTAATTATTAGTCTTAGGCTTAGAATTAAACATGATATTTAAGTAATAATTAACCCTAAAGTGAATCTAGTCTAGCCAAAAACATTTTTTAAAAGGTTTTTCACAAATTAATTATTTACATACACCCTTATCTAGAGCAACTTACATGTGATCTCTTTTTTTTTTTTTTTTTTTAATAACATCCAAGCAGTTGAGGGTTAAGGGCCTTACTCAAGGGCCCAACAGTGGCAACTTGGTGGTGCTGGGTTTGAACCCCACAAGGTGGCATTTTTCCCAGCAAGTGCCCACATTGTTTCCCCTCTGATATTATTACACATTGGCTTTTTTCTCCAGTTCAATATAAAGAAAATGGGCCCAAACATTGCCTCTTCTCTTTCGCCCGGGTAATACTACTGTGATGACAAACAGTTAAAGACGGAGCGGTCTAGGCTTTTAGAAGAAACAATCAATAACTAAATTAATTCCGATTACGCCACCACAGATCTAACCCGGGGAAATGTTTAGCTATATTACTACAGGATTTTGATGTTAAAGACAGGAGACGTGGGTAAACAATCAACAAATACATCCACTTTATTAATATGTAAAAAAATCTTCTAAAACAGTTAAAAGACACTTCCGCTGAGGCAGATAAGCGATATCTAGCCCACACAACACAATTACTTCAACCAAAAAGATAAATACACTACACGGAAAGAAGAAAGACAAACAATGAAACACTAAACAAAACTGAAAATAAGATTAATGTAAATAAGTCAACAAAACTAACTGACCATCACCAGGGCTGAGGCTCCCTGCAGTAAGAGAAATGGCGTTCTACTTCTCGTAAGACACTCCACTACACACCACAGTGCACTCATTCACACTAGCACACACAGTGAGGGAAGCCACCACCGCAAGGCCAAGCGCGTTCGACCGTAGAGACCTCAGCTCCTGGGAATAACAATAAAGATAAGTACAAAACCACACCAATCACAGTATGGACATGTCAAAAGAACATACAAAAATATAACAGTTGATCTGCATAAACCAGACAAATCAAATAAAGAAATAAAATGAAACTAACAAAAACAAAACCAACTTGATACTGCTTAGCTTACCTCAACGGGTTAGATATGCTCACACAGGGCACATCAAACACCAAAGTGGAAAATTAAAATAAACAACAGAACCAGGCAATACAGCTTCTGTTGGTTGCTACTGGTTATGGCATATGACTGTGAGCAATACCGGTACAGGCCTCGAGTTAGCAATCACCATCCACGGTGAACTTCTGGAAGCATGCCAAAGCAATTTAGGTCTCAATACCGGCGATAACCAAGCAAACGTAAAAGGAAGCAAAAGGCAGACAATGAAATAAGATGCCGGTACGTGATGAAGCCAGACACGCTGAAAGCAAACCGGCATGAAGAGCAACAGCACTGAAACACTTGAGATGAAGCTGGAAGCGCTGTAAACGAAACTGGACGTGAAAGCAGAAGGCGCTCAGAACAAAGGGTTGGAGCAAAAGCTGAGCTGGCAGCAAAAGGTAAAGCTGGAAGCAAAAGGGAGAATCCGGCACGCCACCCAACAGCGGGTACACACAACAGGGACGAACTAGTCAGTCTGAACCCTCAAATCCAGGCATACAGATTCAATCTAATGTCTGTAGCAGTCGTAGCAAACGCACATATGCACACAAAGAGAGGATGACAAGCATGACGCATCCCCAGCTGCAATAAATCAGCCCCTTAAATCATGTCTGCAGCGCTTTGATTGGCCAATCGCACTGCCACTGCACTGTGCTGTGTCCAGGAAAATACTTCTGCTTTTGCCGTAATGAACAAACACCATACCACAGCTGATTGTGATGAAAATGATATGTTGCAGAAAATAAAGATGTTTTATTAGTTTTTAAATTTTAAATCACATTTAATCACCGTCACTCTTCATTGATATCTGTGACATCTTGTCCTCGTCATATTAATCACAGAAAAACGGTCGTCAACAAATAATTTTTTTGGCATTATTTTCATTGACGAAATAAACACTACTATTGACAGCAAGCGACAGAGCTGATAAACGTGTCAAGCTCAAACTGTAAATATTCTTAATTTTATTCTCTCCTTCCTTAGTATCCTATAATGATTCTTTTTTGACTGCGCTTTCTCCATTCTATAATATTTTTATTATTAGTAGTAGTAGTGCTGTGAATTTATTATTATTATTATTATTATTATTATTATTATTATTATTACCTTTGCTTTTGCTGTGAATATTAAAAGTGCTACATGATTAAATTCAATGCAAATATGGTAATGTCACTGTAAATACTGACATGTGTAGCCAGCTTTGCCAATCCCTTTTTTCCCTTAGTGCGTTTTGGTAAATTAAATGATGTAGCAACGCAGAATTTTTTTTTTTTACATTAAAGGTTCTTGTCCCCCCAAGACAAGTTTTGTTTCTTCATTCAAGACTTCTGGTGGTGCTCAATGTCGACACATATTTACGTTTTAAGGCAGATATGTTGTTTTCGACATATTCATCAAATCACATTCGCATAGTTAACACTATCAGGAAATGAATTTAATTTTAAGACAATTTACACGGCTTATAATGTCCGTCCATGCGCCATCTGGCGGATATTCTGTGAAGCACTTGTAATCCTTGCGAGTGGTAATATGCACAACACGTGTTTCAATTCTAATATAGTGCTTGCGGGATTTAGTGGCACTCCTTGAGACATATTGTGGCCTTCCGCAGGAAAAAAACATGCATTATTAATGGCGGCATTTATACAAGATTGCGGAACAATATTTTGTATAATATCCACAATTCAATAGGGGAACATTTGCTGTACCCTTAAATAATGAGAAATAGTCAGGGGAGAGGGATGGAAAAAGTCCAAAAACTGTGCTCCCACCATCACTTTAATAAAAGAAAGTATTGCTGTCTCCCCCTGTTAGAGCTCTGAGATAAAATACATTACTAACAGATTAATGCATGATCAACCCACAGAGAAGATAATCTGCATCACCTATTTGCATTAAGCCATTTGTCTTACCAACAGGATCATTTTAACAATACCCAGTAGACATCACTGCAATAACTGTTATTAGAATGAAATGAGCATTCATCAGAAATAATAAATGCATAACTAACACATTCTATCTGTCACACACTTAGTTGTAACAAAGGTAAAAGATGGAATAACAAATATGTTTGGATGGCCATGCATTGGTAATAGCCAGCAATCAAATACAGTAATGTAAACACAACAAACAAACAAACGTGCCTGTAGGGGGAACTATTGTTTCAATAGTAAATATTGAAAATGTATTGTACACAAAGAATATTTTACTAAAATACCTGTTGCTCGTGGCATATTGGCTTAGTGGTTTGAACCCCTATCCAGGTTCAAATTTCACCCCTTTTTGTGTATGTGATGTTTACATATTCATCCTGTACTAAATGTTTCCTCTGGGCACTCCCCCACTGTCCAAAGGTATGAGTTGTGAGATTTTTCAGATTGCTTTGCAATGTTGGCTTGAATTGATGGATGGATGTTACTACTGATTGTTATAAATAATCTTAAGAGCCTTCTTACTGTATTGCTCTATGTGATTTAGTTATTACTAAGCAGAGCACTTTTACTCAAACTGTGTCTTATTTTCAGTGGAGTCATATTAAGCAAAGAATATTCTTCCAATTAATGTTCGGAGCTCAGACACAGTCCCAGTTTGCACTACATACACCTTATAACTGTGACCATACCTAACTACCCGTCTTCTGCTCTCTCCTCTTCTCTCTCTTCTCTTCTCTCTCCCTCTCTCACTCTCCCTTTCCCTATCTCTGTGTGTTCTTTCCATGCTGAGTTTGCAGTTCCACCTGTAATCTTTTTCTATACATGAGAAAACTATATAAAAGTACTTGCTCTTTTATCTCCAAACCACTTATTTGGTGCCCTTCCATTCTGTAAAAAATTTCTGTGTTTTTGTTCATTACATTAGGAACTGCTGCCAAATTGGATCTGGTGAAATCACAGTCACTTGTAATTATTTAAGTGTGGAAGCTGAGCCAATCATTGTACTGAAACAGACAGATTACCAGAGCAGGGCATTCAGATCCTCAAATATTCTGTTTTATGCTTTTTACTGGTCATGCACACATGCACTTATCAGCTCATTTTTCCTGTACACTGTCAGGTAATAACCATTTAGTGATGATACATCTATATATGCAAAGAAGCTGGTAGGTTAGTCATGTGCTAAATAAGACAAATAAACAAATGACTGAAAATAGACATACAGACAGACACAGATAGATAGATAGATAGATAGATAGATAGATAGATAGATAGATAGACAGATAGATAGATAGATAGACACACAGCAAGAAAAAAAAATAACCCAGGTAGTTGGACTTGAAAAATATGACAAGGCTTCAGATTTTATCAGCATTTGAGAAATATAGGCATCTTACAAAATAACCATAAGCTGCCCTCCACTGTTTACTGTAGGTAATTGCAGACTTATTTTTCCATTGCAATGACACAAACAGATTATTTTGTTTGTCCTCTGAAGCTCACTTGTGTTATTATACAGTAGATCTCTCTTTCTCTCTCTCTCTCTCTCTCTCTCTCTCTCTCTCTCTGTATTTGAGTGTGTGTGCACTCCCTGACCTGGCCTGTGGTAATAAAATAATTTGTCATGGAAAGTAATGCTTTGTGGTTCCTACCAGCTATTAGAATGGCTTAAACCATGCCACTTCAGAAAGCATCATACCTGTAAAGTATACTAAAGTATTCAGAAGATTAAAACACACCTGTGGAAATCTGAAAACCACCCTTTCTTTCAATGAGAAAAGGAAATGAAGGTCTAAAAGAAATGTAGACCTTAATCTACATTAAATGACTTTGCATTGCAGGATTTTGAGAATTTGATGCAGGCATGTGTGTAAGACTTTGTTTGATGTTTTTTTTTTGCTAATTTAATTACTAAAATAGTAACTACATAACTATTTACTAACTCCGTTACTGTTTTAGTAATGTAATTTACATAAAGTTAGACAATATTGAATGCACACCCAGCACTTCTGGGTTGAACTGGGTAGGACTGTTAAATATTAGATCTCTAACATCTAACACACGTAATTAAACTATCACTGATCAGTTTAATGTACAATGTTTAACAGAAATGTGAATTATATTAAAAAATAATGTAACAAATATGTAGAATTGAATGAAGCCTAGTCTACTCAGATACAGTTGAATACAGTATATCAAACTCGTCTAACAGGCGGAGGAGGAAGCATTGCAGTTATTTATAATGATACTGTAATCTAACCATGACACAATACTTTGGAAAGAATTTTAATGCAGATGAAGTTCTCTATACTGACATATACTGTCAAGAACTGTTGCTCAACACCGGTAAATTGAGAGCTTTGCCTTTTGGCTCAGCTCTCTTTTCGTCACAACGGTGCGGTAAAACAATTGCAATACCGCCCCCGCTGCTCCGATTCTCCGGCCAATCTCACGTTCCAATATGCCATCACTCGTAAACAAGACCCCGAGATACTTGAACTCATTCACTTGGGGTAATGACTCGCTCCCTACCTGGAGTAGACAATCCATTGGTTTCCTGCTGAGAACCATGGCCACAGATTTCGAGGTACTGATCCTCATCCCCATCGTTTCACACTCAGCTGCAAACCGATCCAACAAGCGCTGCAGGTCACAGACTGATGATGACATCAGGACCACATCATCTGCAAAAAGCAGCAATGCAATCCTTAGCTCACCAAACTGGATACCCTCTCTTCCATGGCTGTGCCTTGAGATCCTGTCCATGAAAATCACAAACAGGATTGGTGACAGAGCACAGCCCTGGCGGAGGCCAACACCCACTGGAAACAAATCTGACTTACTGCCGAGAATCTGAACACAGCTTTCACTTTGGGTGTAAAGGGATTGGATGGCCCTGAGAAGTGACCTCCTCACCCCATACTCCCGCAGTACCTCCCACAGGAAATTCCGAGGGACGCGATCATATGCCTTCTCCAAATCCACAAAACACATGTAGACTGGATGGGCATATTCCCACGCCCCCTCCAGGATTCCTGCAAGAGTAAAAAGCTGGTCCACTCTTCCACGACCAGGACGAAAACCACATTGCTCCTCTTTAATCTGTGGTTCGACAATCGGCCGAACCCTCCTTTCCAGCACCTTTGAGTAGACTTTCCCAGGGAGGCTGAGTAGTGTAATGCCCCTGTAATTGGCACACACCCTCTGGTCTCCCTTTTTAAAAAGGGGAACCACCACCCCCGTCTGCCACTCCTTAGGCACCCCGACTTCCACGCAACGTTGAAGAGGCGTGTCAACCAAGACAGCCCCTCAACACCCAGAGCCTTCAGCATTTCCGGACGGATCTCGTCAATTCCCGGGGCTTTGCCACAGTGGAGTTGTTTGACTACCTCAGTGACCTCACCCAGGGAAATCAACGTCGTCCCCCCGTCATCCTCCAGCTCTGTCTCTGCAACAGAGGGTGGCTTAGTCAGATTCAGGTGTTCCTCAAAGTGCTCTTTCCAACGCCCAATTACCTCCTCAGTTGAGGTCAGCAGCATCCCATCCTTGCTGTACACAGCTTGGGTGGTTCCCCGTTTCGCCCTCCTGAGGTGCCGGATGGTCTTCCAGAAGCACCTTGGTGCCGCCCGAAAGTCCTTCTCCATGGATTCTCCGAGCTCCTCCCACACCTGCTGCTTTGCCTCTGCTACCGCTGCAGCTGCTGTCCTTCGAGCCTGCCGGTACCTTGCAACTGTCTCTAGAGTCCCCTGGGATAACATATCCCTGAAGGACTCCTTTTTCAGTCGGACAGCTTCCCTAACCCCAGGTGTCCACCATGCTGTTTGAAGCACCAGAACCTTAAGACCACAACTTACAGCTGCAGCTTCAGCAATAGAAGCTTTGAACATTGACCACTCCGATTCAATATCCCCAGCTCCTACAGGGATGTTGGAAAAGCTCTGCTGGAGATAGGAGTTGAAGGCCTCTAGGACAGGGGCCTCCCCTAGACGTTCCCAATTCACCCGCACTACACGTTTGGGCTTATTAGGTCTGTCCAGTGGCCTCCCCTGCCACCTGACCCACCTAATCACCAGATGGTGATCAGTTGACAGCTCTGCCCCTCTCTTTACCCAAGTGTCCAAGACATATGGCCTCAGGTCAGATGATACGATCACAAAATCGATCAGTGACCTTCGGCCTAAGGTGCTCTGGCACCAAGTACCCTTATGAGCATCCCTATGCTCGAACATGGTATTTGTTATTGACAATCCATGACTAGCACAGAAATCCAATAACAAAACACTGCTCGGGTTTAGACCAGGGAGGCCGTTCCTCCCAATCACGCCCCTCCATGTATCTCCATCATTGCCCACATGTGCATTGCCCACTCCAGCAAGACTATAGAATCCCCTACTGGGGCCCGAAGCAATACTCCATTCAGAGTGTCCAAGAAGGAAGTACTCTGAACTGCTGTTTGGTGCATAATTCAATTCAATTCAATTCAATTTTATTTCTATAGCGCTTTTAACAATGGTCATTGTCTCAAAGCACCTTCACAGAAATGAAAAGAAAATGAAAAGAAGACTTATGGAAATGTATATATGTGTAAGAAAAATGTGACTAGATAATGTCTCTGGTGAGCAAGCCAAGGGTGACGGCGACAGTGGCAAGGAAAAACTCCCTGAGATGGCAATAGGAAGAAACCTTGAGAGGAACCAAACTCAACAGGGAACCCATCCTCATCTGGGTGATAACAGATAACAGAAATTGTATAACATCATGTGTGTTATGCAGATGAAAGTTCGATATAACAGAAGTTAATTTAAATTAACACAAAGTCCAGTTCAGCTCAAGGATGAGTCAGCAGGTGCAGAGGGCAGATGGGGGTCTGGATCACTGGGAGCTCAGGAGCAGCATGTGTAGTTCCAAACCATCATGAAGCAGAATCCAGTTGGAGCAGGTCCTTCTCTGGATGCCTCAGGATCCTCGCAGGGTCGGCCTCGGTCTACTGGAGCTGGCGAAATCTCCAGATGCCTCAGAATGGGTGGAAAAATAAAGAGCAGGTGAAAAGAATTAGCGTGGTTGCCATTCAGGATAGATGTAAGCACAGACAACAGTGAGAGTCTTCCCCTCCATGGCCTTCAGGCGCAGAGAGGCGACCCTCTCGTCCACTGGGGTAAACTCCAATGTCATGGCACTCAGCCGGGGATTCGTGAGTATCCCCACACCCGCCTGACGCCTCACACCCTGGGCAACTCCGGAGAAGAATAAAGTCCAACCCCTATCCAGGAGTACGGATCCTGAGCCGAGGCTGTGTTTCGAGGAAAGCCCCAACAGATCTAACTGATAATGCTCCACCTCCCGCACAAGCTCCGGCTCCTTTCCCCACAGAGAAGTAACGTTCCACGTCCCTAGAGCCAGCTTCTGCTGCCCGGGTCTGGTCTGTCGAGGCCCTCGGCCTTCACTGCTACCCAAATAGCAGCGCACCCTACCCCACCAGTTTTTCTCGCAGGTGTGGGTCCACGAGATGGGGGAGGACAGGTTTCCACGTTGCTCTTTCGGGCTGTGCCTGGCGCTCGCTGACGGGCCCTCTGTCCAGGCCTGGTTCCAGACATGGGCCCCGGGCTTCCTCTGGGCAGGGTCACTCTTTTCCCTCCTCTTTTATTCATGGTGTTTTTCAAACACCTAAACTACTGGGTTGTCTAAGCCGTCACACACTCCGCGCTCCTAATGTACGAGCGGCCGTCACACACTCCGTGCTCCTACTGCACGAGCGGCCGTCACACACTCCGCGCTCCTACGAGCGGCAGTCACACACTCTGCTTAGAGCACACCCAGGTTTAGTGTTTACACTGGCATTAAGCATACACTGGCATTAAGCATATACTGGCGTAGAGCCTACACAAGTTAGAGCATGCAGGGACTTGAGACCTATCCAGTTGTTAGCGCTTACATAGATCTACAGCTTACACCGGGATACAGCATACACAGGTTTAAAGCAGACACATGTACGTGGCATTAAGCATTTACTAGTCTAGAACCAGCAGAAGTTAAAGCATACCAAGGCTTAAAACCTAACCAGTTCTTAGCACTCACAAAGATCTAAGCATGCACAGGTTATAAAGCATGCACAGATATAACGCATACACAGGAGAGCGCTAGTAACACTCGCAAGACTTACGGCGATGGAAGACAAACTAATCAAAAAGACTCAACACTAAACACAAATCCTCACAGAGCCATCATAACACAAAACCAAAAGAAACAAACCAAACAAACAAAGAAAGAAAACCAACTAAAGAAGTGCCCATTAGACATCTTTAATACTCGACCCAGTTTCCCAGAACTACCATCTATTTATAACAATYCTAATTAGCTACCTCGGTTCAGGTGAGCTCCGACGTCTCTGTTCACAGCAGACGCTCAACCATGCCCCTCATGCCACACATTTATATCTGTGTTTGCAAATTAAGCATAAGCAAATCTGTTTATTCAGTCTTTAAAGTAATTATGCATGATATGGATGTGGGGGCAGAGGTGTGGTCAAGCATCGCCTGTGGATGGAATGGAGGTAATGATATCAAACCAGCAGGTAACACAGAACCATTCTCAATTGTGGCTTGTTGCCACATGTTGATTTACAGAATTTATTCGCACTCTGACTGTAGAATTTATTTGAATTAACTCTTAAAAAAATCAAATACATCATTTATTTAATCTTCTTGCTTAAAAAACACTTTGTCAAACTGTCAACATTCAACATTTCCTCATTCAAAATGTTTTAGGCTGAGCTGTGAGCCATGAATACACCACTGTCTTCACTTAATCAACAGAAGTGAATCTTTGTCATTATTGGGGTGCTTTCAGGGGCCAAACAGGTGAAACAACACACTTGGATAGCAGCCATCTGCGTTTAATCTGATATTAACGATAAGCACTTTCCCAGCTCATGATTGAACTTATTCCTGGTTGGCAATTGAGGTGATCCCTTCCTTACTTTGTCGTTTACTCTCGCTTGTAGTGATAAATCCATGTCTCATCACCATTAATGATTCTCTTGAAAACTCACCTTACTTAGAGTATTGGTCCAATTTTTTTTGCATTCAAATACTTTTTCCATACTGCAGGTACTGTACACCCTCTCTGACCACAAAAAAAAAAAAAAAATCAAAGCATGCTGCTCTTCTTTCACACAAACCACAGTTACAAATTAATTTAACACATTCTCACCACAGGAGACACATCAATGGAATGTGCTGATAATACAGTGTGGCCATCAGAAGTTTTAATATAACTGGAGTGTGGATAATTTTTGTATTTCTGTTTATTGTACTTACAAGGGAACCACTAACAAGGAGAAAGAAGGCTATACCTCAATGGCCAACCAGGAATAAGTTCAATCAGAGCTGAGATTGTGTCTGTGTGTGTGCTGAATAAAATGCTGAAATAAATAAAGAAACTTTTTTATATAACATTAAAAAGTTATGTTTAATGCGTTATTTGCATACGTGCTGCAGGATATTGCCTCTAGAATCTCCGTTTCTCTTAATTAGTCTGAACATTATTATTGCCGAGGAGAGTTCGCTGTTGTGCTCGTGTGCAAGCCGGGCGATAGGCCTGTTTAGAGTTCGTGCAGCAGTTGAGTGGGAACTCCCGTGGTTTTCTTCTGTATTTTATTACTGTTTTTGTTAGTTCATACGACCTCAAAACATAGTGAATTAAGACGCTCATTTTTGCAAGGAGAGCTGACAGATGCGTTAGACTGGGCGAGTGGCATCAGTAGTTTTGTGCTGATCTTCTCCACACTGGATTGCGGCCTCGTTGGGTCAAGCTGTGGCCTTCGCGATCACGGGGACAATCATTTGGGGAATTGTGAGACGAGACAGTGCCCTGCCTATCTGGACATCCTTCAGCGCTCCATCCATAAGTCAGAAGTGGTGATATGATACTTACATTCATTTTCTACTGAGCTATGGGAAGCAGATAATTATTTTCTTCTCAAGGAGTTTTAAGAAGCGAAACTGTCGTTTGGGGGATAGAAGACCGAGGATTTTTCCCCAAAGGAATTCACATGCCATTTTTTTGTGGATTTATGAGAACAGTTTGATACATTCAAAGACTGTTTTTTTACTTTATACTGAAGTGGACATTTAAGTTACTGAACTCTTCGAATTGATGGTTTTTGTTTTCTTTCCAGTGTGTTAAAAGAGAAAACACTGATTATTTTCGGTATTTAAATGAGCAGTTGTCTCATGCGTGAGATTACCATTTTTTTTGTTTTGTGATGTAATTTTGGATATGTTAAAGTTAAAAATCATTCTATTTCACCTTTGAAGAAAGAGTTGATTCAATTGTTGCATTAATAAGTGAAGACACTAATAATAACAATATTTACTGAAATAAATATAGATTTTTGATTAGACGATGTATAAAATTGATTGACTTTTCTAAGGAGTGGGGGCGTCTCATCTATCCTGTTAGATTTGGGGAGGGTGGGTTTTGCAGAACAATGTTCACCTTCCAGGCTATCTGCATTAAACACACTCCAGGGGGCCATTGTGCACAGATTAAGTTCCTGGAGCCCGCCTCACCTTGTCTTTTGCATTATTAGCTAGCAACACGATAGGCACAAACATATAACCTCCTGTTATAGTTATACAGAGACTCAAAACATTGGGTGGGGAGGACTAGGTTCCTGATCCTCACTCAGTCTTCCTTAGCAAAGTGTGTAATCTTTCCCTCACAAGGCGGTGGTCCAATTTCTTCCGCCACATATTGGCGTCACGAGCAGGATAGATTCCTAATCCCAGATTCAGCAAACGTTCCTAGTTTTTSAACTGACACTATGGCCGAACTGGAAGAATTAAAGAAGCAGTTCGCAGAGATGCAACGACGGTTCAATGAGCAGGCTGGAATGCTAGAACAGGCCWGAGCTGAACAGAGGGAAGCGCTTTCCCTTGCTAAGAGTGTTATCGAACAGCAGGCTGTTACAGTGCGAACACCATCCACCATTTACATCCTTAGAGATCGTAAACTCCCAGAGTTTAGTTGGTGTCGATCCAGACACGAAGCTGTCCAACAGATTGCAGCCAGACAAGAAGAACTCTTTCAGATGGTAAACAGCAGAGAGAAAGTCAAACCACTAGGAAGGGAGAGTAAGACAAAAAGTGCACCTTTAAGAGATAGCGAGGGCAGATATATCTGCTATACCTGTGGGGAGCCGGGGCACACAAGCCGATATTGTTCTCAAGCCAGAGTCCCATCGTTGAAACAAATGGAGACTGCAGGGTCAGCTAATCAGGATACTTTATTGCCAGAATGTCCAGGTCCATCTGTTGTTAGGAGTCAGACTGCAGACTGTGGTATAGAGAATGTCCCTAAGACCCTCTGTGAGAATGCTTTCGTAGATTGTCTGACAATTGAATTAAGGATCGCTGGTGTCAAGACCTTTGGACACAGGGTCGGAGGTGACCACTATCACAGAGTCACACTTTAAAACTCACTTTGGTAAAGTTGTGCTGTCATCCGCTAACTGGGTCCGCCTCACCGCAGCAATGGTCTTGATATTCCCATCTTAGGATGTTTGGAGGCAGATATTGAATGTATGGGGAAGTTGATGCCTGGRAAGTGCGTGTTTGTAATCAAAGAGAGCAATCCCAATGGAACAGAATTACCTGGCATTGTTRGAATGAATGTGTTGAGTGATCTTAAGAATTTCAGAGTGTTGAATTCCAGTGAAAGGCCCATAAGGCTCCCGCCCCGATGTAGGATTGCTGCCCTGTGTAACCCATGGGAAGTTGTGCCGAGGGTGCTTGTAGAGCTTGAGGAGAAGGAGGGTGCTTTGCATGTTAAGGCTGTGCAACAACGTCAAGTGGAAGTGGGGGGAAATGGCACGGGTCAGTTGCCAGTAYCTGTGCAAGTAAATCTTGAGAATCTCACAGAAACTCAACATGGCAARCTACGAGACCTTTTGGCAAAACACAGTGATCTGTTTTCAAAAAACGACTCTGACTTTGGTTTTACAACKGCTGTCTCACACAATATCCCCACCGGAGATGCACCCCCCATTAAGCAGAGACATYGAAGAATTCCACCTCAAGTTTTTCAGGAGGTAAAGAAACATGTCCAAGATTTGGTGTCTCAGGGTATCCTCAGAGAAAGCTGTAGTCCATGGGCTTCTCCAGCTGTGATTGTAATTAAAAAAGATGGGAACATACGTTTTTGTTGTGACTATAGAAGGCTGAATAAGGTGACTTGTAAAGATGCTTTTCCTCTCCCGCGTGTGGAGGAGTCGCTGGATGCCTTGGGGAATGCRCAGCTGTTTTCCACCCTTGATCTTACCTCTGGTTATTTCCAAGTTGCAATGAGTGAGGAAGACAGAGGGAARACAGCAGTCACTACTCCCTTTGGTCTATTTGAATGGACCAGAATGCCATTTGGGCTTTGTAATGCCCCGGYGACATTTCAACGCCTGATGGGGGTGGTGCTTGGCGATCTGACGTTTGATGTACTGCTCATCTATCTTGATGACATTGTTGTCTTTTCAAAGGACTTTGATAGTCATTGTCAAAGACTGGATATTGTGTTCAATAGGCTGAGGCGGTATAGTTTGAAACTGAAACCTGGCAAGTGCTTCCTTTTGAAACCCGAAGTGAAATTCCATTTAATTTCCGCCCAGGGAATAAAGTTGGATGGAGAGAAAACCCAAGCGTTAGAGACTTGGCCTGTGCCAAAGAATGTTAAGGAGTTGAGGCAAGTTCTCGGGTTTATGAGTTATTACCGAAGGTTTGTTCCCGGTTTTGCTCAGTTGGCCCGGCCTCTTCATGCCCTGATTGGTAAAGGAGGAAAAGGGAAAATGATGGGACCACTTRACTGGACAACCCAGTGCCAAGCGGCATTTGACAAACTAAAGCAATGTCTAATGTCTCCGCCTATTCTTTCATACCCAGATTTCAGTCAGCCTTTTATACTCACAACTGATGGAAGTATGCATGGTCKTGGGGCCGTATTAAGTCAACGTCAGGCAGGGACCGAGCGTGTGATCGCATATGCAAGCCGGGGCCTGCGGGGGTCAGAAAAGAATGACCGGAATTACAGTGCTTTCAAGTTAGAGTTACTTGCCTTAAAATGGGCYGTAACTGAGAAGTTCAAAGAATACTTGATCTATTCTAAGTTCTCTGTGATAACAGATCATAACCCCTTGCGATAYCTAGAGACAGCCAACCTAGGAGCTGTCGAACAACAGTGGGTGGCTCAGTTAGCGGAGTTTAATTTTGAAGTCTTCTATAAGCCAGGGCGACAAAATACAAATGCAGACGTGTTGTCAAGGATCCCATCCATTGAGGAGCCTGAGCAAGAGGACTCGGCTAAAGACTTCATTAAAATGAACTCRGATGAGGTGCGTGCGTGCTTGTGGCCAGTTGTCGAAAAGCAGCAGAAAGTACAAATATCAGTTCAAGTGTCAGTGATCAGGAGAGTCCCTGGACATAGTTGGACTGACATAGAAGAATTGCAAAAGGCTGACCCAAATATAAGTCTTGTCTATCATGCTGTAATGACCAACAAGAGTCTGAGTAGAGTCAAGAAACGCAACATGACCGCTGAGTTAAAAAAACTAGCCATGCAATTCGTACGACTCAAGATAAGGAAGGGAGTGTTATTCCGAACCGTCTTTGACCCCAGAGACGGGGAAGAAATCTGTCAGTTGGTGGTCCCAACATCCATGCGCTACAAAGTCTATGAAAGTCAGCATGATAATTTTGGCCACTTTGGAGAGAGGAGCACACAGGAACGCATGCGGCAAAGCTATTACTGGCCGACTATGTCTAGTGATGTTCAAAGTTGGATCCAGCAATGTAAGAGATGCGCCCTTGCGAATGATGTTTTCGGTCCCCAATGACATGCACCAATGTGTCCGCACCACTGGAAGTCCTCGCAATGGATTATACTGTCTTAGAGGAAGCTGTGGGGGGATATGAGAATGTTTTAGTCTTAACTGACATGTTCACTCGTTTCACTGTGGCAGTGCCAACCAGGAACCAGACGGCTCACACCACAGCAAAGGCTCTTGTGCAGCAGTGGTTTTCCCACTATGGCTGTCCAGCACGACTACACACTGATCAAGGTCGTTGCTTTGAAGCCAATGTCATCAGAGAGCTRTGTAAAATCTATGGAATTGGAAAGAGTCGTACAACACCGTACCACCCGCAGGGTAACTCCCAGTGTGAAAGATTTAATAGAACCATGCATGACATGTTACGGACATTACCCCCAGAAAAGAAAAGGAATTGGAAGCAATACCTACCCGAACTGGTTATGGCATACAATAGCCGGACCCACTCTTCAACTGGCTACCCTCCATTTTACTTAATGTTMGGGAGGGATGCCCGAATGCCGATGAACATACTTAATGGGAGGGACTGGGAGGAGGGTGGAGTTGACATCATGACAGGTTAAAGACAGCTGTTGAAGTGGCCAACACAGCAGTATAAGAGGTGTCAAGACGAAGAAAACGAGCATATGATCGCAGATCACATGGCGCTCTTGTGAGACCTGGTGACCTGGGAACCATTCCCATAAGGGACGAAATAAAATTCAGGATCATTGGGAAACCTTGCCTTACATTSTAGTGAAACAAAATCACGCAGATACCCCAGTCTTCACTATTCGCCCAGARAGAGGGGGCCCATGCAAAGTAGTACACAGGGATCAACTTAAGCATTGCACCTTCCATTCATCACCACCACCTTGCACACCCAGACATCAATCTAGAGCGCAGGCAGGTTAGGCACACACTGATTCGGAAGATCCAGATGTTTTTGCAATTCCTGTTGGTACACTAGCTACTAACACACCCATGAACATGGGAGATAGGGAAGACATGGCTGAATTGAATGTATGTAATGTAGAAACGTATGATGAGGATGATGATGGATTAAGTGATAATTCAGTAAGTCAGTCTGTACTTGGGTCGGTAAATTCTGGCGGATCTGATGCAGAAAGTGATCAAAGACATTATGGCATTTAATGGTATGTGACGTGTTGGGAGTGTCCTCTATTGAATCAGCCAGCCATCCCAAAAGTGCCATTGTGGCCAATACTTCCAACTGAGGTCCCCTTTGGAAAAATGGTCATGAACCTTTTCAAGGTTTACACATACAGACCCAAAAAGATATCCTAACTGATCAAGACACAACATTTATGTCACTGCACCCTGCACAAACTGTTCAATTTTAGTGTCATAGACCTTGGTGAGATCAATGTTCTTGTCAAGGCTGGGGTAGTCTTGCTTATTATGTCCAGCCTAGTGCCATAGATGAGGGGTTCACTTTAAAAGGTGCACAGAAACCGCTGTTAACCTTCTGGACACACTTAATGTCACTGTACAAAACCTTGATCAAGGCTATGAAAAATGGGTTGAACCCAAAATTCCTGCCATAACACTGACCAGAAAGCCTTGTAAAACTCTACCGTTAGCCCATAAAAGCCCGGTGACCCCCCCCCCCATTCTCCATACTGCTGAGTGCTGCCTCTAGCTCCTTATCAAGCTCATTTGCTGACCCATTAGCGGGTTTAGGAAGTATTTTGAAAAAAAAAAAAAAAGAATTCCGCAGCCCCTGCTCAGTTATATTCCTATACAGCTTTGAATAAATAAGAGCTTACAGTCTGCTTATGAATTGTTGTGAGATGTGAGATCCCCTGACAGCATGCATGCCTTTTCTGTCCATTTCTTTGCTCAAGACATAAGAAGAACTTGGACGGGGCATTCACCTCTGTTATGCATTTAAAGTGCAAGTGAAACAGCGCCCTTGTACTAGCAGATCAGTCAATGCAGTTTTTCTTTTTGAGTGCCCCAATATGACCTTGATTTATTTTGGACTCTGCTAACTCTTGGAGTTCCACCACCCCAAGCTCCAAGAGATCTGAACGTCAGTGTTCATAAAATACTTTAATTTTGACCTTTCCTAACATCCCCCACTGTTGTAAAATGTCTAAAATTATCCCCCAAAAAAGCATGATGCCACAGTCGGCCATGCTCCAAATTTCCCACCAAAGTTTTGTCTGCACAACCTCCTCGCCAGGCATCCCTATCCAACTCTATTGAAGGAAGAAGGTAGGCGGGCTTATGCCTTGCATTGAGTTTGGCACCCTCAACACAGCCACTATGAAATTCAGGTATCCGTTACCCCTAGTCCCAGCAGCCTTAGAATGTCTCTGTGAAGCCACCCTCTTCACCAAACCAGAACTCCGGAGCGCCTACAATCTAATCCGCATCAGGAGGGAAGATGAGTGGAAGACAGCATTCGTAACACCGACGGGGCACTACGAATATCTGGTGATGTCCTACGGTCTTGTCAACACCCCCGCTGTCTTCCAGAATTTCATGCACGAGATAGTCAGTGAGTTTCTCCACCAGTTTGTCATAGTATACATTGATGACATTCTCATCTTCTCGAAGTCCGAGTCAGAAAACCGCCAACACGTCACGAGGGTGCTCCAACGTCTACGGAACTTTCAACTCTTCCTCAAAGCCGAGAAATGCTCTTTCCACAAAACGTCAGTCAAGTTCCTTGGATATGTCATTGAGTGAGGATGGATGAGAAGAAAGTATCCACAATTTCCACCTGGTCGGAACCTACCACCATCAAAGATTACAGCGCTTTCTGGGGTTTGCCAACTTTTATCAAAGGTTCATTGTCAATTACAGCATCACAGCCAGCCCATTGACCTCCTTACTCCGTGGCAAACCCAGGTCATTGAAGTGGACACTGGAAGCCCATCTGCTTTCCATCAACTCAAACAAGCCTTCGTATCGGCACCAGTCCTAGTTCACCCCAACCAGAACTCCCATTCGTGGTGGAGGTGGATGCCTCGACAACAGGCGTAGGAGCGATTCTCTCCCAACGACAGGGGAACCCACCAAAACTTCATCCATGTGCCTTCTTTTCGAGGAAGTTCAACCTAGCCGAAGTAAACTATGATATCGGAGATCGGGAATTGTTGGCCATTAAATTGGCTTTTGATGAGTGGAGACACTGGTTGGAGGGGCAGCACACCAGTTCTCGGTACTCACTGATCATAAGAACTTGCAGTACTTAAGGGAAACAAAGAGACTCAACCCTAGACAGGCATCCCTTGCGTCTCATACAGTAGCCATTTCCTGCACAACTTGAAAATAAAGCTTGTTCTTAATACCTTCCATCTTGTGTGAGTCCGTCTCTATTACACATGAAGTTGTCCTTAAAATTGTCCTAATGCTCCTAAAAAAAGTATCAGTCACCTGTGGTGACAGCATATAAAATGTTTGTTAATGGGCAATGGGCCATTTTTTTGGGCATGCGATGTATATAAAAAAAAATGTTAAATTTTTGTCCAAACATGTTTTTTTTAGTTCTGTCACTCAGTGTTACTAAAACTTCTCTCCCTCATGCGCATCTCTGCCTGAACGCCAATTCCTCGCTAATCCTATGCAGTTAGGACACCTCTGGAGCTCTCTACATTTTGATTGATTTCCTATTTTAAGAATTTTGATAAATAGCTCTTATCCCTACTCCTGAAACTATGACCAAAATGGCATCTTTCTGAGGACTTTTGGCCGCTTAAGATCGATTTCCTACTCTGACACACCTTTGCCTAGGGTATTCTTTAAAAACCTATTGATTTTTTCTCCTGTATAAATTATCTCTGAGCATTGCGGCCATCCTAAATCTGTAGAAAAGCCATCACACTCTTTTTATAGCTCTTATTTGTTCTTTATTGTCTGTTTGTTACCCCTGCCTTCAAAAACTGCTTTCTTTTAATTGGAACCTTAATAATTGTACTGTTTCCATCTCAGTTTCTGTAGCCTAGCCACGACTGCAGTACTGGTCATGGCAGGTCCCAGTGCAGAGTCTAGCTCATTTACACTGTTATTTAAAACCATAAAGAGTAGTCTCTGAAACGACACCAGATGTATGATAAGTGGTGATTTAAACCCCAGAAAGATTAGAGACTAGTCTTTGCAACTATAATCTTCAATTGCAACTCCACTTTGAACTCTCTAGACACACATTGTGAGGTACTGTATAATACTGTGAGGTATATTATGCTGTGTTAACTAGGTTCTTTGTAAACTGTTTTTTAAAATGCCATATAGTGTTTTAACAGTTTGTTTCTTGCTGTCCTCTTATCAGCCCAGCCTAGTGTCTTCCCTGACCTTTGCCTATTTTTCCTAAAAGGTTTGATTTGATTGTTTGGATTTTCTTACTCTTTATTTGTATTTAAACCCACACTGCTTCCTGACATGACAGAAAATTTGGTCTGAGGTGCCTTCGAACACAGTGACATTATTCTGACATGATTTAGATTTTACTTACAAATGTCATGCAAATGTCATGTGACAAAGATAAAATAAATGTACATAAAAGTTTCTAAAAAAAAAAAAGGCTTTGTGTACAACAAAGCTTTAAACTTTCTCTTTGTTCCATGTTTCTGTATGTATAACTTGATACACAACGTAAAGAATGAAACTTGCTGTATTTTCTCCCTTAAAACTCAACCAATGTATTTTTATACTAAATTGTACATTTACAATTCTATGAATTCAGGTTGATTTATCAATTTTGTTTAATTTATACAAAAATTAAGCTGATATAACCAAATCAAGTTTCAAATAATATTTTAACACTTCTGTTTTCACAAGAAAGAAAGAATGAAAGAAAAAATAAACAAAGCATGAACAACATGCACTGAATATTCATCATCATTTTGTAATATTATTTGCATATTTGACAAAACTCTTTTCTTTAAATGCCATGGATTTATCTTGTGCAACAGTGAAATATTATGTGAATCTTAGTCAAACTGTAGTGTTACAAGCAAAACAATTTATAAGTAAACATTTTAGTGTCACAAGCAATAAAAAAACAACAACTCTGTATTCTGCCTTTTATTAGTAGAATGGATGACTTCTGGGTCCCTGTTGTCTATTTATTATTTGTTTATCATTTTTGTGCTATATAGTACGAGATTAAAAAATGATCCACACTCCATTTATTACAACATCTGTTGGCATTCGCTTATTAGTGCTATCCATTCAAGGCAACTGTTACCCAGCAACTGCTGTGCATGTGTGAATGAGTTCATGTGACACTGCAGTGTGAGCAAAAATGGAAGCCCTCCTTGTGATTTGCACAAAAGAAGAGCTGCAATTTGTGGATCCCTAATACATTTTTGGAGGGAATACAAAAGCTTGTTGGCAAGGAGATTGAAAAAAATGTATTTGTCTTGTCTAAATGTTAACTAAAATACATTATCCAGCCAGAGTGCAGACTCAGCCTTATATTTATTCTTATTTTTACACATTATTTTTGCACATGAATAGAATGTGCAAATGTACTCTATTAAAAGTATTTCCTGAATAATAAACACACTGAATTTAGATTAGTTTTCCGACTTATCACTCAATAGTATTGAAGGGACACACTTTTAAACACACATTGGTTGTCGATGAGGACTATATTGTTTGGGAAGTGATTCTGGATTCTTTCTGCATAGATCCACTTTGCCTCTCTAATAGTCCAGGAAAGACTGTGAGGAGGGCTGTCTTACCATCAGATCTAAAGGAATTTTTGGATTTTAAACAGGGAGTGCACTTTATTATTCAATTCAATTCAATTTTATTTGTATAGCACTTTTAACAATTGTCATTGCAAAGCAGCTTTACACAATCAAAAGCATTATTTAGGTTTATATGAAATGTGAATATGTTAGATAGTCCCTGATGAGAGGGCGACAGTGGCAAGGAAAAAAACCCTGAGACAGCAGTAGGAAGAAACCTTGAGAGGAAACAGACTCAACAGGGAACTCATTTGGGTGAAACAGAAAGCAGGAATTGATCTGCATTTATACTATTTGTTAGGTGGCAGGCAGTTTAGTATAACAGTTGTTATCAGATGTCAATTGATGTTAATATGGAGTTCAGGTAGTTATTCGAGGCTGAGGTAGACTTGTAGGAAATTCCAATCCTGAACTATTGAGCGACTGTAGCCAAGTCCGCAGAGAAACAGCTGCCAACATCAGTTGAGGCCAGAACCGTTTTCATAGTAAAGTGAAACCATCCCCAGACATCGGATGCATCCCAAAGAGACACACAGGACATCCATTTGACAAGAACTCAAACCAGAATCGGGGCACTAGGATGAGTCAGGCAGGTACAGAGGGCAGAGGGATATTAATTATCAATATTTTCTGGTTTGTGTGTAGTGATTTTCTTCAAAGAAGTCACATCATCTATGCCACTTGCCAATGCAGCAACGATGTAATGACAATGTTGTAAATGATGCTTTGTATTCCTCTAAGCCCATGATGTGTAGCAGCATCTTTAAACATATTTCAATTTGTGTCCTCAAAACAGTCCTAAAATGCTCATATGACTTCCTCAGACAAGGATCCCTCCTGTTACAGAACTGGTTTGGCACATTTGATACATTAAGTGGTTGAGGTAGAGTCAAGGTGCAGCATCATTAAATGTTAATGTATAGATAGAATAAAAAAGAATTCCATTTATTTAGATTTTTCTGAGATCATCTTTTTAACTCAGACCTTACTGAAACAAAACATTTAGAGAAGATCATGTGAGTGAATGTGGAAACACTTGTGACACTAGTGACTGTGAAGTTTATGCAGCACAATTGTAATATATATGTGTGTGTGAACACAAAGTAGAACAGGTGTGCATGTGGTTTTATGGTGCATCTCAGCTGGTGTGGATTTAAATGCTGGTTAAAGTAAAATCTATTGTCTCACTTCATAAAAAACGTCAGCACGGGTTACCTTTTAGGAGCCAAAGCTAGTTATTTGTTTGCATTTCAAAAAGTGTGTGGTCTATAGTTATGAAAAAGTGTGTTCTATATAGTGCAATGAAGTAGCCTATCTATGTTGAACTGTGTAAGGTACTGGTGCTAAAGCTGCTATTTCAGTGCAGACATTCTGGCCATTTGCAGAGGCTTCAAACATGGAATACAGTAGGTGGATTACCAAAGCAGTTAATTCTGGCCATAGAAGTGTCTGAGAAAAACAACTTCCATGAGTTACTCTTACAACTTTGAGTTACTCTTACAACTTTGAGTTACAACTTCCATATTTTACTCTGGAATTTTTTACATTCCAGACTAAAAATATTATATGTACTGGTCATACAAATAGTAAATAGGAACTATAGACTACTTTTTTATCTTTTATTTATTTATTTATTTATTTATTTATTTTTAGGTCATTACATTTAGTTGACATAACAACAATCATAAAAAAACAATCATATAACAATATAACATATATAACAATCATAAAAAAATCAGTTAATGTATTAAACACCATCCTCTTGCTGGAAAAGAAAATAACTGTCATAATCTCCAATTTTTTTACATTGTAAAAAATATTATTTAAACCAATAAATAGCATAATTGTTAGGAACCTAGAGGTCACTGTTCGTGTCTGTTTTTTGTAGTTTTGTTGGCCGACTGTTTCCCAGAAGGCACCTCGGTCAGGTGATGAGGGCTCACCTGAACCGAGGTGGCTTATTAAAGTTTCTATAAATAGCAGTTTGTTCTGGGAAACTGGGTCGAGCATTGTTTGTGTATAGGTTTTGTATATACCGTCATGTGGGCATTCCTTTTGTTTCTTTGAGTTTATATTTTAGTAAAATTGTTTTACCTTTGTTTCTCTAGAGGGCTCTATTAGTTTTCTTTAGATTCCTTGTGTTTGTAGATTCATGGAGCTGTCCTGTTTCATGTTTAGTTAGGCAGTGTTTCCTCTTGTGTAAGTACTATTCTGTGTGTCCCTACTGTTGGTCTTCTTGTCTAGTTCTTTGTTTGTTGCTTTCCTTATCTGTTTAGATGTTTGTAGCCACATGAGTGCTTAGCCTGCTAGTAGGCCTTGACTGCTAGTAGGGTTAGCCTCTAGTAGGGTTAGTCTCCAGTAGGCTAGCCTCTAGTTGGATTGACTGCTAGTGGTTCTGGTTGCTAGTAGGTTTGCTGCTAGTTTGGTATAGCCTCAGGTGTGCCCTGCCTTGCTGTGTTCAGTGCCCCCCTATTAGGTCAGTACTAACCCGGTTAGCCACTAACACCATTAGATACTAACCTGGTTAGGTCAGCATTCCATATTCCAAGTAGCTACTAACCTCACTAACCCATCCGGTCTCTAGTCTCTGTGCTCCTGGTCCTGTCCAGTCCTGTCTCTCCAGTCCAGTCTCCATCTCTAGTTCCTGTCTCGTCCTGTCTTGTCTCTAGTTCCCCTATGTGTCTTTAGTTAGCTCCAGCTCCATGTTTCCCTGTGTGTCTGTTCCTAGACCCTGTGTCAGCGCTCAGTTCCTCGTGTCAGTTCCGGTTCCCTGTGTCAGTGCTTAGTTCCCTGTGTTCAGTTCCCAGTTTCCTGTGTATTTCCTGAGCCTGGTTTGAGTTTGTGGTTTTGGTTTCTTTGTTTGTTTATTGTCTTTATTGTTTTGTTTGTAAATAAAGACCATTTTCTGTTTGAAAACCCGTCTTCATGCCTACCATATATGCCCACGGCAACTACATCAGCCGGTCTAGCCAGCCACTACCACCATCTAGACCCATGACAATAATGTACTTTCTGACCAAAAACGGTGGCATTTTAGGAAGGGTCAAATTATTGACAAGCAAAGACAACAATCAAGGATATTTTGAAATGACTAATATTAATTATTAGGAATCACAACTATGTTTATTATAGATCATTTGCACAAGCACACTGCAAAATGAAGAAAACAGGTTTAAAAAACAGTGTCATGTTTTAAAAAAACATGTGAGGCTAATAAGATAAAAAAAAGGCTTTCTGGTGCAGATATGTTTGCTTTAATGACCCGTGTTTTATCTCATAGTTGCACTTCACAATTACTGCTTTAATTAGCACCACGGTTTTTGGAACATGTAAGACAAACTGGTTTTAAACTTCCCGCAAGAAGAAAAACATACAATGATCTGTTCATACATATTTGAAGATATAGTTTTCAAAAGTAGATTTAGCACTTTACCTTTGAGTGGTGTGTGGAGCAGAGCCAATCAACGAGATTTACCGGGTACACACAAGTATGTAGAAGACACAGAAACAATGGCAATCCATCTACAAACCTCCACAATCTTTGTCAAAAATACATTTCAAAACAGCATGGTCTACTCCTCAAAATGGTACATTCACCATGAAACTTTAACCTTGACCCATGAAGTAAATTAAAATATTCATTGAGTTATGAGTAGTTATATGTCAGATGCTAAACAGCAAATTTTTAAACTATTTCTACAAACTCTTTAACTGTTATCGAAGGGTAATAACACTAATTTACCCTATCCCAGAGCAACTGGCATGTCAGGGTAGGAAGCAAAGTGCATGAAGATATGTTACCCAATATCATTACTACCTATTACCTCTGGAGGTAGTGTTATTCTTTAGGGTTAGTTAGTAAGTTTAGAAACTTGTGAATGACAGGTTAGCTCATGAATTGTTTTTCCAATTCCCTGATTGCATGGGCATTTTCAAACTGTGTAGAGTTGATTTGGGAGCATGAAGAATAGTTTTCACACATTTATTGGCTCCCATATTTTGTAGCATAATGAAACCTAAGACAGCGCTTTTTTGACAGTGTCCATAAAGAAAGCAATTATGTTAAAAATAATACAAAATAACATTTTATGAGTGAATGGTTTGCGATCTCCATTGCCTACCCCAGTTGTGACTACAGTACAGCACATCATTTTATAAGAATGATGGATGAATCACTGGCCATTTTGCAGGACACAATGGATGATGGAGAATGGGACATGTTTTGGTGCAGCTTTGATGACTTGAATCTGTTTACAGAAATTGCTGTGGGATTCATTAGGGAAACTGGCAGACAATATCATTCAAAAAACACCTTGAGGTGGTTTCCCAAAAAAGAACCTGTGGGTAGATAAAACCATCCACAAATCTCTAAAATTTTGCTTTGCTGTCTACAATGGGGTGCTTTCTTCTGCTTTCCTGGCTGATGTGAGTTTGGAAAACTTCACATTCATTATTTTAGAGCATAATATGAGGAATACCTTCAGGAACTTGAAGACCAAGTAAGACAGCATGACCAGACAGCAGGTCAAGTCGTTAAAGCTGACCATCTAGCACCAGTGTCCATTGAGATATTCAACCTCTTCCTCGCATAATCAGTTCTGTGAGGTCAACAGTCCATTATTATTCCTGCTCTGAAGAAACACCAACCCATTACAGTTTGCATACTGTCCAAATAGATTGACCGACAGACCCATTACGCATCCCCTCCACACAGCACTAAGCAACATAAAAATTATGTAACATTATGTTAAATGCATTTTGTTCACTACAGTTTGAGCATTTAGCACTATTATCATCTAAACAAGCTGGAAGCTTGGCAAATGTTGTGGTGGGCCTAATCACTGGCAGTGATGAGTAGGCCTTGAGTAGTAAGAGTAAACGGTTTCCAGTACCGTTCATGATGAAGGGCTGGTAGGTTCAGTAATGGGTCATTCACCATGGTGTTGAAGGCTCTTCAGCTCTATTACCACTTCAGACATCTGAAGGACTTTAGCCTGCCCTCTAAGATTTTTTTATGAACCTTTACACCTGCACCACAGAGGGCATCCTGAAGGGAAACATAACAGTAAGACTCTCTAAGGGTTCTAATCTGCACACTTTCTACAGCAAGTGGTACTAAAAAAATAGTGAAGGACTTCAGTCATCAGAGCAATGTACTCTTTTATCTATGGTCAGGAAAGTGCATTTGCTCCATGAAGGCCAACACAAAGGAGAATGTGTAGGGGCTGCTTCCTGCTGGCAAAGACTAAATTTGACCAGACTTGTTTGTTTCACACCATATACACACACCTGACATTTCTGATAACAGCTGTTATCCTCACATGATGCACACTTCTTTGCACAAAATGCTTTATGGGTTTGTAAATGCTCCTTCAATTTTCCAGGCATCCTTTGAAAGTTGCTGAATCACTGTCATCATTTGCATAGAAAACATTTGCATAGGAAACATCCTACTTAAAATCTGCCAAACATGTTCAACAGTTACAGGCATTTTTCAAAAGCTCCTTGAAAATAACATGTAAGCAGAAATGGATCAATGTGAGTTACATGTGAAGTCTGTTAAACTCCTGAATTAAAATGCCAATGCTATGGGCCAAAACAAAGTTAAAGCAGTTACATGCTGACCCCAAAATACATCTACCACAGCCCTGCAAAACAAAAGTGACCTTTAGTTTACCAATGTGAGCTTTGGATTACATTTTTGACCTCTCTTTTGGAATGTGTTTTGGATTGGAAATGCCCTATGCTTTACATAGGTTTGACTTGAAACATTTTAACCTTGATATTTGTATTAATAAACCTCTTGCAAATATATCCATATCACGTGTCTAACAGGCATACAGTATGTTACAAAATCAACATGCTATAAAGTGAGTGGTGCAGTAAGTTTTGAAACGTATTACTGTGAACAGCTGACTATGCTTCCAAAGCTAATAGACTAACCAGCATAATGGTAAGAATGCCTACAATATACATAAAAATATACTCTAAACACTTTATTATGTAATAGATAATTTTTTTTATACATATTTGTATTTAGTACTGTAGTTTAGTATTTGCATTTGAGAACTATTAGTACTAAATGTTGTTATTAGGAAATCAAATTTTTATATTTAAAAATGATCATTGTAGAAAAATTGTTTTAGGTATACATGTACTGCAAATAAGTCATAAACAAATCTGGTTATTTAGTCTTCTTACATTTATTGCAGATAAAAAGAAAAGAATTTCTTATTTTCAGATTTAAAATCCTTGCAGCCTGTGTGTCCAAACCCATAATTATTTGGACAGTGATGAAATTTTCATATTATTGCCTTTTGACACCACACCAGTGTTTTTAAAATAAATAAATCATGAAGTAGTGTAAGTGTAGATTTTTTCAGCATAAATGCAAGGTGTTTAACAAACAAATATTTCATTAATGATTTATATTTATTTTGTTTACAAATTTGAACAAATGATCGATGGCCAGTTATGACCTGTTTCCTAATGATTTCATTATAAGTTAAGAAGATAAAAGGAAGATATTGATTTTAATTGTTGAATTTGTATTTGACATGAAGGATGTTATCATTGGTCAGAAAAGGCAAAACAGACCTATTATAGAGTTAGCAGAATATTTAGGAGTTAAAATGAAAGCAGTAGTATGGCATGGATATAGTATATGATTGTCCATGTCCAGTTCCTGTAGAACTGGGTCACTGGTGTTTACTGATATTCTGATTGCTGATAGAAGGATTGGCAAAAAGCTCTGAAGTTTATAGAGCTATACAGTACTTTCTGCTAATATTCAGTTACTTCTTACAAATATAGAACATTTCTTCACAGTACAGACAATGTAAAACATCCTGTGAAAGCAACCTACTTTAAGGCAAAGAAATGGATATGGCTGAGTCATTCCCCTACCAAATGAGCACACCTTTTATTCACAAAAATGGGACCAGAAAGACCCATAAACACAGCAGCTGAAGGTAGCCATAGTATAGACCTGGTACACTCACGAGATAAAACACAGCATTTGGTGATGTCCATGTTTTTTGAACATCATGAAATAAAACAAAAATGTCCAAATAGTTTATGAAAAATGTTTCTAAAGCCCTGATGTTTGAAAAATGAAAAATGTTTCCTGAAAGCCCAAAACAAAAATCTGACCAAATACTTATGGACCTGACTAATTGTTTTTGCCATTTACGTTGTCTTTTAACCCATTAATTATAAATAAAAATAAAAATTAAATATGTTAAATTAATTAATTAATTAAAATAAGTTTTATGTAAATAAAATTTTTCTTGCGTAAAATAAGTCTCATTTTGTGTACAGTTTCACAGAGAATTTGGGCTCAATTTTAATGGCCATGCCATGCACACAAACGGGTTTATGTATTTTTTTTATTCAGTAGTGAGCATAATTGTAATTGTATCAGGGCATTGATATAATAAAGTTGTTGGGCTTTAGTGATTACATTACTAAGAGATGTCTCCTCGTGTTTTGGAGAACAGGGATGCTCACATGACTCATATCAAATTTAAATCAAATTCAAAATAAAAAAATTGAAATTTATTAATAAAAATGCAACAAAGAAAATAAATAAACCACATATTATCACTTTTAATTTTCATGTTGTAATAAACAAATTGCTCATTGGTCACTACTATCTTTTATGTATTTATTAATGATAATAGCTGTTATTTATCTTTTTATACATTACAGTTATCTATAACTGTGTAGTGCTATTTGTTTAGGTACTGGAGTGCCCAATGACACAGTTAAGTTGTGGCTTGCTTATGTAAACACTTTCTGTGGTGGTAAGTTCATATATGTTTGTTAATTATGACTGACAAAAATGCAGTAGACTTGCTTTACGACTACATTTATCATGTTGGCAGTATTATTCAGCAGCAAGCCAATGTCTACACAGCAAAATTACATGTGTTAAAGTAACACCCAGTGTGTTGAATTATACCCTTATTATTATTATACCAGCGTTTACATACTGTAGGTCCAGCTGGAATCATATTTAGTCTGAAAGTGATAAATCAACCTTGGGCATTTTACTGTGTAGCATTTGATGATATGTACAGTAGTAGTTTGTAATTAATGTATCAAAACATTTGCCATTTTACCTGGCAGTCAGACATACTGTACCACAGCCGCTTGGTCTTATACCACCAAGCCAAATATGGATTTTACTGAACATGAAGAGAGAACAGAGATTGTGGTATGTCAGGATCCTTCAGCTCCAGTCCTGGCAGGCCATTGTTAAGCAGAGTTTCATGATTCAGCTATTTCAGGTTCGGCGGGTGTATTTAGGTGTTGTTGAATTACTGTGCTGGCCACTGGCCCTTCAGGACTGCAGATAAAGATCCCTGCAGACATTTATCAAGCCATAGCTGTTTTTTTAAAAATTTTTTTAACAACACTATCAAGGACAGTACACAGGTAAGTTTATAATATTGAGATACTTACAGCAGTCTCATCAGGTATGATTTAATGGTAAAACTATCATTTAGTAAAATCAAAATGTTGTTTAAGGATAGTTTACACATGGTTTAAACATGGCAGTTTCTGAACTATTATTTCTCCCTATGTTGACATCCACCCGTCACTCTGCTATCTGTGCTGTTTGACAAATATAGTTAGCATAATGCTAGTGACATGCTAATGTTGTTAGCATCATGCTAGCAACATACTAATATTGTTAGCATAACGCTAGCACCATGATAAATGAGAAAGGCTGATTGGTTGCCTGAGTTAAATGAGCCCTTCCCCGTGTATCTACGACAATGGGATCCACAGTTATGTTTAGTTTCAAAGTTCTTATCAAAGTTAACATTATATGTTAATTGCCCCCTGCTGGGGCATTTTCCTACCCACCACACCACAAAAGTCATGTCAAGCACCCCATTCCCGAATGAGCCGCACGATTTCACACTTCTTTCATGGGTGATGTGAATTTTGATTTAGTAGCCATAACTTCTTGTTTGTCTTTATTCTATGTAGTTATAATAAGTATGTTGTATGAATTTAGTACTTAAATGACATAGTCTATTTATATTGAAAGTAGATAAATTCTTAGTCCACAAAACCAGTTTTAAGGTTGCACTCTATCAGGAAAAAAATTACATTTGGGGCAAATTACATTGATTCGGTGAATTCAAAATGGTTCTACACACGTGAACATAGCACATCAAACTATGACATACTGTATATGCATGTTTTTTAACAATTTATCAAAATACCAATTGAGGTAAAAGAAGAAAATATTAGTTCAACAACACAACACACCAGAATTAACCATCAAATTATCCTTGCACTGGCATGAAAATAAAGCATTTTCTGTACAGTAATTGTATGTCCAATATTCTTTATGGCTGCAGGAGAACTGTTCCAGTGATGTCACATCATTATTACAGAGATATTACATCGCTCCAATGTATGCTCTGACATTTGCCCTTGGCGTCTTTGGCAACATAGTGGTGATCCTAGGCTATATCTTTTGCCTTCCTGTTTGGAAATCCACAAATGTGTACCTGTTTAACCTCTCTGTGTCAGACTTCATCTTCCAGTGCACTTTACCTCAGCTGGCCTATTTCTATGCTTACAACCTTAAAAGTATGAATCCTGTAGAGTGCATCATTGATCGCACCATCTCCTATACGAACTTGTACTCTACCATCCTTTTCATGATGTGGGTAAGTGTGGACCGGTACTTGTTGCTGTGTAACCCACAACGTGACCACATCCTGTTGACGCTCAAGGCTTCATTGTGCATTACTATACTGACCTGGACCTGCGTGACCATTCAAATCATTCCCTTCATCATCCTTATTATCCAGGACATGAAGAAAACTGGCTGGACAAACTGTCATGATATTTCGAGTCTAGCAGAGGTCAAAGGTAGTCTGATCTACAGCTCGATACTCACCATAACTGGATATATTCTGCCACTGTTGGTTTTATATTTGTCATCAAAAAGAATGGTTTCTGAACTTGTGAAAAGAGAGGAAGTGCTTGGGACATCCTTCCAAAGGCCAGTAAAACTAGTGAGGAGATCAGCAACCATGTTTCTGGTTCTCTACACACCACTGCATATAATGAGGACCGTGCGTATTACTTCACGGCTTCCTGAATTAAATCTGCCACCGTGTATCATAGACTACATTTATGCAGTTTACACAGTGACACGACCAATTGCATATATTGACAGTGTCATTAACCCTTGGGTTTATTTCCTCATGACAGACAACTTTAAAGAAGTACTGCTGAACAAGTGGAACCAGCTTAAAAGGATGATAAGGACTGCAACATAAGCAAGTCTGATCTGTCAAGCAAAGGCAGCACTGATAGTGATTGCTTTGATTTCAACTATGAGTTTAGTGTAAGCTTATATACTATACAAATGATGGGGCAAATTGAAAAGGAATCGCAAATGGAATGGAAGAACAGAAGGCAGAAACCCTATTGTATGGTAACTGTACCTTTATTGATGAAGTACAGATGTATGTGTATATATAATGTGCTGTGCAAAGGGATTAGTACAAAATACATTTATTATTTCCAAACTTTAGTACTCTAGGAAAAAAATAAAAAATACATGAAAACATCAGTAGACCAGAAAAATAAGCAGCATATTATGTAAAAGACCACTTTCCAGACAAAAAAAAAAAAACTTCTGGGTTTCATGCATGATAAAAGAAGATGGCGTGACAAAGTTGTCAGTAGGACTGCACACTGGCATGTTCTGCAGGAAGTTCAGGAAAAAACTAAGCAGCGAATTTCCATATTATACTGCACAAATTGTACCTGAGACTATATTTCATCAAAAGTCATCATTCTAAATATTGACTGTTCCAGTAATTAGCATTTACTGCTTATTATAGCATTTTTTAAAGTATTTTTTAAAGATATCCATATAAAACAGAACTGAAGATTTCAAAATGAATAACACATATTAAACAACAACAGCAACTGTCAATTCATATTTTAAGACATAAAGGTCAGATGCTCTGGAACAGTTCTTGCAAGAACAGTATTGCCATATGCATTCCCAAAATCCATCCAGCACCATGTTGAAACTGGCTCTTATGATGGACATCCCATTAAAGAAAGACCAAGACTTACCTCTGTTGTAGATGAGATCATTTAGAGTTACCAGCTTCAGAATTCATCAACAGAAACTCACCTTAGAGCCGTTATCAATGCTTTAAAGTGCATAAGTAGCAGATACATCTCAATACCAAATGTTCAAAGGTGATTATTGCATTTTTTCATGCCTTAAGCACTGATTTACAATGTAGAAAGAAATACAAATCAGGAAAGACAATTTAATTAGAACATGTGTTCAAACTGTATGTATTGGAATGTCTGGGGTGTGTTATATTGTGGGTGTGTGTATATTAAATGTTTAATATGCATTGCCTAGCCAAAAAAAGTCACAAAGTCTATGATTTTGTTCGGGTGTATTTAGCTTTGGTTATAGCGTGAAATATGGTGGCCAATTTATGTGTCAAAATCTGAATATAAGTAAATAAATTTTGCATAAATTAAATCTGGTGGTGACATTCTTCACAATTACATAATATGGCAGTTTACAATTTTCACCTTTAGGTCCATTCTTGCTGAGTTTGCAGTTCTAACTGTATTTTTTCTCTATACATACTCATGTACTGTACAGTTCCACTCATAATAAATTTTACCATAGTATAGTTACCATGTTAGTCTAATGGTGTCTCTTACCTGTGTCATCATAAATAGTATTCAATTCAATTCAATTCAATTTTAACAATGGTCATTGTCTCAAAGCAGCTTCACAGAAATGAAAAGAAAATGAAAAGAAGACTTATGGAAAAGTATATATGTTTAAGAAAAATCTGACTAGATAATGAGATTGTCCCTGATGAGCAAGCCAAGGGTGACGGCGACAGTGGCAAGGAAAAACTCCCTGAGATGGCAATAGGAAGAAACCTTGAGAGGAACCAGACTCAACAGGGAACCGATCCTCATCTGGGTGATAACAGATAACAGAAATTGTATAACATGTGTGTTATGCAGCTGAAAGTTCAGTATAACAGAAGATATTTAAATTAACACAAAGTCCAGTTCAGCTCAGGGATGAGTCAGCAGGTGCAGAGGGCAGATGGGGGTCTGGATCACTGGGAGCTCAGGAGCAGCATGTGTAGTTCCAAACCATCATGAAGCAGAATCCAGTTGGAGCTGGTCCTTCTCTGGATGCCTCAGGAACCTCGCAG
>QMIH01000226.1:588816-608676 GCA_003987875.1 Clarias batrachus
TATATTATATAAATATATAATTTTTTACCTTACATGAAACTAACCTGAACACCTGGGAACAAATGAAATTAAACTCAAGCAAATTGTGGATTACAGCATATCTGTTTAACTTGTTTTTCTTTTGATGTATACATTATGTTGTTAAGTGGCTTTCTAATCTTCATTCATTCCAGTTTTATTGAGCCTTTATGCCCAGAATCTCCTTGTGCTCTTGTTCAATATACTGTGGGTTTTATATGCATTACCGCACTGACCGTTAGAAAAGTGCTTATTTGAGTTACTGCAGCCATCATCCTATACCAATCAGATCATCTCCCCTAGATGCTCATTAAATGCCCCCCCCCTCCGTGTACACTCTGGAGACTACTGCTTATGAGATCAGAAACTTCTGAAACTATAATAAAACCTACTGTATATAATATAACCGTAATATAATAGTGGCATTATTTAACAGTTAACAATTCAGGCCACTAATAATGAATAAACATTTAGTTTCTGATTTTCATGCAATGCTGTTTGTCTTGGGATTATATTCATTGTAATGATTGTGTCATTATTTACTGTACTTAAATAAATCCCTGTACGTTTACATGATATTCAAATAGTCAAAAATAAATATATCAGTGTAAATAGTGATTTGCAGACAGTTTCCTTTGTGGGGAGCTACTGTAAGCAGTTAAATACTATTATTCCACTATAATGGCTATTGTTGAATAAATATGAATAAAACTTGTAAAACATTGTTGTTAAGCAAGATATATTAAAAATTGTAAAACAGTACAGTATTACAGAAAAATGATTTACTCCCATATAGTAACACTAACAGGTGTAAGAAATAACTCTGATGGTGAAAAATGTTGCACACAACCAATGCAAAATAGAATATATTAAATCAGCATGTACACTACAACAGAACAGTTCATACAGAATCATACAAAATGGCACTATGTTCATACATCAATGTTGCCTAGTATAAGGTCTGTAATACACACACTGTAAACCCTAATGCTCAAAGTAATTAAACACATTGAGTACTATTAACTTACATAATTGCAATTAGGTCAAATTAATAGACCTTTTTGAGTATTCAGAACATTTTGGCATTCATGAGTTTGTTGAAATGACACTTTTCAAGTTAGCTAAACAAATTAGATATTTTAAATAATCGTAAGTACTTAAGTAGCAGTAGCTGTCATCTTAAAGCTCCACCAGCATAAAATCTATAGAGCACCGTTGGTGTTTCGCCTGCCATGTGAAAGGCCTGGGTTTGATTCCTGGTCTGGGTTGTCTGCAACAATTTATTTGATTTGGAACAAGTTCAACAAACTCAAAAATTTATAGTTCTGTTTACTTAAAATTCCAAACATCATTACTTAAAAAAATTGATGTAACTGATTACCTCAAATATTTTGTATTTTGCCAACTTAATCGGGTTTATAGTGCAGGGTCCACAGACTAGTATATGTGTATACACATATACACAGATTAGAGTCAAAAAACATCTGTTGACTTTACAATATTAGAATGCATTTAAGTGATCATCAAATACACTGTTGTGTTTAGAGATTAGAAAGTAAGCATTATTGTGTCTGACAATAATACTGACAACCACGTTAAACAAGAGCATCGCATTTTCAATACCAGGACATACATAGATCCTAATCTGATACTCTGTGGTATAGCTTTTGGCTCAGGAAGTTGTAAAAACATTACAAGACACATTGAAGTTTCTTCAATCCCCTCTAAACTACTGACCAAGTTTTGCAAAATGAAAATCCAATTAATTCTATTTCTTTTAATGTTTCTCAGCGTTTTTGTATTTTTTTTATTACCAGACTTTTAGGAAGTTGCATTTTCCTTTAAACCGTGCAAGGCACTTTGTGTAAGGGATCATTAGGTGGTGCTGTGGAATGGAAATTGTGATCCAGGAAGAGATATTTAAAAAGCTTTGGATGATCAACAAGTAGATATTTTAAATAGCAAGCCATGCCATGGCTTACAATTGGTGAAAACACAATGTTTATATAATTAAGAGGAGTAACAAATACCAACAGAGGACTATTTCAGTCCTGTTTTCACCACCCTCTTTTTTTCTCATTGTATATCTATAAATAAAGCTCCTAATTGTTCCTGACAATGAACTTAGAATTTAGTACATAGTACTCCACTACTCCACCCCTAGTACGACGAATGCAGATGTTCGATAGTCCAAATACATCTAATCCAACATGTGTAAAGGGAGGAGCTTGGGTTAAGCGATCGGGAGGCAAGTCTGACATTTTCTGTTGCTCCATTTTCCCTCTTAGTCTTCTACACATTACGCACTTGTGTATGACACTTGACACCAATCTTTTGCTCCCAAGAATCCACAGCCCTGCAGACCTAACAGCTCCTTCTGTAATGTGCCTCCCTTGGTGGGCAACTTGTTCATGGTAGAACCGGACAAACAAAATGGCTATGTGATGATTCTTCGGGAGAATTATGGGATGTTTCTCTTCCCAAGGAAATTTAACAGAAGAAACACGACTCTCAATAAACCATCTTTGTCTAAAATGACACAAAGATTTCTGAGGGATCTGTCTTTGGATATTACTTCCCTTTTGGAAAGGCTTTTGATTTCTTCCTTGAAAGCATCATCTTGTACATTTCGTATGATTACGGTCTTTGCTTGTGTAAGCTCATCTAATGCTTGAGTGTCTCTTTCAGTAGCTTTCAAGAATGATCTGATACTCTGAATGAGTTTGGCTAATCCACGGGTAAGAAGTTTCCAACTAGGGAAGCGCTCAAACCTACAGTATGTGAACCAAGCAGTGTTGTGATAGTTGTTGTGTTAAGTGACAAGAGGACGCACCTCTACATCTGATGCTGGTTCAACAAGCTCAAAGTCTTTTGGCTGAGGAAGCACACTTCCGTTGTCCTTGCTCAGAAACACTCTGTTGGCAACATACTGTACACATAAAATCTCCTGCTGGTGTTGTTGATATACCGTAATACCACCTTGCTCTCTGTGTAATACTTGACCGTATGGATTTCAATATCAAGCTCATTCAGCAATGTATCAGCTAGTTCAACAGTAAGTACAGCAGGACATAGCTCTAGCCAAAGGACAGTATGGGTTTGATGAGGAGCTAATTTGGACTTTCCCATACAAAGTCCTGTATGAACACATCCTTCCTTTTCATGTACCTTGTCTGAGGTAGACCACAGCACAAATCACCATGGTGGAAGCATCTGCAAAAACACATTGTTCCCTCTGATTGGTGGAAAGCAGAGAAAGAGGTAAGTATTGTCTAGGAATCTCAAGGTTCTCAAGTTCCAGTAATGAGGCTTTCCATGTTCTCCTCTGTGCCTCTTTGTCAGCTGGCAATGGTGTATCCCAGTCACAGTTTTCAAAACAAAGTTCTCTGATCAGAGCCTTGCCCTGTATTGTAGTTGATGCTGAAAATCCCAGTGGATCATATAAACTGTTGACTGTTGACAGAACACCCCTCCTCGTAAATGGCCTTTCTTCACGAGAGACAATGAAAGTGAAGCTCTTCAAGTCCCAATTGAGTCCCAAGCTTCATTGCAGGGGTAAGGTCTCCACACCAAGGTCTAGTTCTTTTAACTCCTTAACACGTTCCTCCAATGGAAATGCTTCCATTACTGTGGGACTGTTAGATGCTATCTTGTGAAGACAAATGTTCGAGTCTGCTAACATTTGTCTAGTTTTTTTCAACACATGGATGGCTTCAGTGTCTGTAGGGAAGGAAGCAAGTCGGTCATCAACATAAAAGTTCCTTGGAACAAACTCTTTCGCTTCTACCCCGTCCAGGGCAGCTCTTCTCAGACTATAGGATATAGCAGGAGAAGGGCTACTGTCATGTGATACTCTCTAAAAGGTTTGTCAGGACTGTTGTCTGCGAACCACAAGAAACGTAGGAAGTCACGGTGATCTTCACAAACAACAAAGCAATAAAACATTCATTCTATGTCTGCCATCACAGCAACAGGTTCCTTGCGGAAACGAAGAAGAACCCCAAGGAGCGTGTTGTTCAAGTCAGGGCCACTTAACAAGACGTTGTTCTAGGAAACACCCTCATGGCTGGCACTGGAGTCAAATACTACACGAATTTCACCAGGCTTACGGGGATGGTAAACAGCGAGGATTGGTAAATATGAAAATTCTTGGTCTATTTTCAGTGATCGAGCAGGTTCAGCATGTCCTGCTTCAAAACATTTTTTCATAAAGGAGAAAAAGTGTTCTTTCATATCTGGTCTTTTTTCAAGCATAAGACACAGTGACATGAAGCGCTTGTCAGCTTGCTTTCGATTGTTGGGAAGTCTGCGTCTTGGTTTTCTAAAGGGTAGAGGCGCCACCCAACTATTTGAGTCATCCATAAAGACCTCCCTGTCCATAATTTTGAGGAAGACTTCATCATCTACAGACATGGCACGCTTGTCATCATGTGATGTTTTCCTGAACAATTCTTTGCAGAAGCTATCAGTTTCATTAGAGTCAATACTCTCAACTATGCTTGAAGGAATTTTGTGAAGCACTGTATCATCAGCTCCCTCCTTAATGTGGATGCTGTTGTTGCAAGGTTCAAGGAGAGATGTGGCCAAAAGTTTTGAGAATGACACAAATATTAGTTTTCACAAAGTTTGCTGCTAAACTGCTTTTAGATCTTTGTTTCAGTTGTTTCTGTGATGTACTGAAATATAATTACAAGCACTTCATACGTTTCAAAGGCTTTTATCGACAATTCCATGACATTTATGTAAAAGAGTCAGTATTTGCAGTGTTGCGCTTCTTTTTCAGGATCTCTGCAATTCGACTGGGCTGCTCTCAATCAACTTCAGGCCCAAATCCTGACTGATAGCAACCCATTCTTTCATAATCACTTCTTGGAGTTTGTCAGAATTAGTGGGTTTTTGTTTGTCCACCCGCCTCTTGAGGATTGTCCACAAGTTCTCAATGTGATTAAGATCTGGGAGTTTCCAGGCCATGGACCCAAAATTTCAACGTTTCGGTCCCCTAGCCACTTAGTTCTCACTTTTGCCTTATGGCACGCTGCTCCATCGTGCTGGAAAATGCATTGTTCTTCACCAAACTGTTGTTGGATTGTTGGAAGAAGTTGCTGTTGGAGGGTGTTTTGGTACCATTCTTTATTCATGGCTGTGTTTTTGGGCAAAATTGTGAGTGAGCCCACTCCCTTGGATGAGAAGCAACCCCACACATGAATGGTCTCAGGACGCTTTACTGTTGGCATGACACAGAACTGATGGTAGCGTCACCTTTTCTTCTCCGGACAAGCCTTTTTCCAGATGCACCAAACAATCGGAAAGAGGCTTCATCAGAGAATATGACTTTGCCCCAGTCCTCAGCAGTCCATTCGCCATACTTTCTGCAGAAGATCAATCTGTCCCTGATGTTTTTTTTTTTTTGGAGAGAAGTGGCTTCTTTGCTGCCCTTCTTGACACCAGGCCATCTTCCAAAAGTCTTCGCCTCACTGTGCGTGCAGATGCGCTCACACCTGCCTGCTGCCATTCCTGAGCAGCTCTGCACTGGTGGCACTCCGATCCCGCAGCTGAATCCTCTTTAGGAGACGATCCTGGCGCTTGCTGGACTTTCTTGGACGCCCTGAAGCCTTCTTAACAAGAATTGAACCTCTTTCCTTGAAGTTCTTGATGATCCTATAAATTGTTGATTTAGGTGCAATCTTAGTAGCCACAATATCCTTGCCTGTGAAGCCATTTTTATGCAACGCAATGATGGCACGTGTTTCTTTGCAGGTCACCATGGTTAACAATGAAAGAAAAATTATTTCAAGCATCATCCCCCTTTTAACATGTCAAGTCTGCAATTCTAACCCAATCACCCTGACATAATGATCTCCAGCCTTGTGCTCATCAACATTCTCACTGAATTGATTACTGAAATGATCTCAGCAGGTCCTTAATGACAGCAATGAAATGCAGTGGAAAGTTTTTTTTTCGGGATTAAGTTCATCTGATCAATATTCATAACATTCTGGAGTTATATGCAAATTTCTATTATAAAAACTTAAGCAACAACTTTTTCATTTTCCAATATTTATGTAATTCTCATAACTTTTGGCCACGACTGTATGTGTGGGTGCGGGAGAAATTAAATGAGTTGGCCTCAAAGGTTAAATGAATAAGTCTGGGAGGTTGATGATAGAAAATGGCTGTTCCGTAAAGCTCTCGCAATGTTGAAAAAATTCTCAATAAAACAGTTCACAGTCCAAAATAAAGGGAAAATTTAGACTGCCAGCTATATTCCCAGATGCCATTCTGTCAAAGTAATGTCAATATTTTGTTTGTGTGTGTGTGTGTGTGTGTGTGTGTGTGTGTGTGTGTGTGTGTGTGTGTGTTTGTGAAAGTCGTCCTACACAATAACCACACTTATTAAGGGAATTAATTTTATTTTTACTTTGTTTTATTATTAATATATTTGGGTTGTGGAGCAAATCATTAGCGTTTTCCTTATTTCTTATGCAGAGACAAAATGGTGTGGTTACATTTTTGGCCACATGATGGCAGTGCTGGGAAAGGGGACAGATTTAGTCAAGTGGTTTGGTATGCTACTGTATATATTATACTTTGTTGGTCACCAAGTAACAAATCCAACTTACGAATGTGTACATGGAACAGAATTCACACTTATACTAAATACTAAAATTGCATGGAACACACACTACAGGCAATATGGGAATGCCAGTTAACATAATCTGTATGTTTTAGGAATAGAGGACATGGGGAGAACATGCAAACTGTAAGCAGTACATAGACCCAAGGCAGTAACAAACCCTAAACCGTGGAGGTGCACAGTGTATGTTGTGTATGTTATCCACTATGCCACCGTGCTGCCCAAAAAGAGACTTTACAAAGAAAAGTTTTTTTCGGGATTATGTTAATTTTCATGGCAAAGAAGGACTATGCAATTCATCTGATCACTCTTCATAACATTCTGGTGTATATGCAAATTGCTATTGTAAATGCCATTTAACCTAATCTGCATTTAAAGGAGAGGTTTTTACATTTTTTTAAATTAAACTTTAGGCCTTCAGCTACATGCTTTGGTACAAAAGGGTCAAAAATAGATTTTTAAATCCCATAAAAGTAATTTGAAGATTTGTGTGTGTGTGTGCACATGTGCGTTTGTCATGTTTCATAGAAGAGCAGAAAACAATACCTTTAACACCTGAAAAAGTGCCAGCCATCTCTAAACATCCTTGATGCCTTTTATGTACAGTTCTGACTTCTGTATCCAAATGTCTTGACCATCTTCATGCTTATTGCATTTCCATTTTTTTTCTTCACTTCTATCAGCTATTTTTTTTCTTCTTCTAGGGTCTCTGAAGGCTCACCGCGGGGGAACAAGCAATACAAGTTGGCCTCTCAAAGTATAGCATTTCAAAATAGAGCAATAGCATATTTGTTCAAGATCAGCTTAGGAGACCAATATCCTCGAGTCAACTATTTAATGGCGATGTAGAAACATTTAATGTGACTGCCAGTTGAGAATATTTTGAGACTTTGAGTCTTCTTGCTCATTTGTTCTCTGGGGCATTCTGCTTCTCTTCCAATAATGGGTAGAACCAGTGATTATAATATTCTTTAATGACAGCAATTCACACTGTTGTATGAGATCTTTAGTTTCTTGGGAAATGGTTACTTGAAATAGCCTTTCTATTTAAGCAAGAATAAATTGGCAAATTTCAGAAAATTATTTGTAACTTTTAACTAACATTAATCATTTACTATACGTGTGTCATTGCAGCACTTCTGAGAGTTGGTCAGAATGGGGAAGTTGGAAGCAAGGCTTATTTTTATTTGTATATACGCGCACACGCACGCACGCATGCACACACACACACACACACACACACACACACACACACACCTCTTTTTGGTCTTTCTATATTCTTTGCTAGATAGGCATCATCATATGATTTATGTTTCAGGGAATTTTCCTGTGAACTCAGGTGATGAGTAATGTGAACAAAAAGGACACAATACTTGGCCATCTTGTATTTTAATATCTTTTTCTAACCATAACATTTGTTGGAAAAAAAAGGGGATTTTCCATGATATACAGTGGTCTTCAGCAACGTTTTTCTAGTATGACTGATGGTACTATTGACTTCTGCTGAACTCAGAATTTCTCTTTTCCAGTTGGGATTCAGTGTTGGAATTGCTTTATTCTTGATACAGTATATCTGATGAACAGCCCAATATTGTATCATTTTAAACCCTAAATACATTTACATTTAGGCATTTGACAGACGCTTTTATCCGGAGCGACTTACAAAAAGTGCTTTAAAGTTTACACCACTGGATAGATACTTACACTGGGTTAACTAGGTCAGTAATAAGTACCATTAGTGAAACACAAGTGGGAAGAGTTTTTATTTATTTATTAATTTTTTAAGGGGGGGGGGGGATGGAGGTTATCCAAGTACTGGAGAAACAGATATGTCTTGAGTCGTCGTTTGAAGATCGTCATATTCTCTGTTGTACGGACATCTAGAAGAAGTTCCTTTCTCCACCTAGGTGCCAGAACAGAAAAGAGTCTGGATAAATGCTGCTGTTACTTCTCTGCTTTATTTTTAATATTGCTCGCGGCAGCATGCTTGTGCAGTGATGCAGGTCTTCTTTTATTTGCTGCATTGTCAGGCATACTACAAAACATTCTGGTGGATCCTGCACTGAAATCAACTAAAACTGTTGAAAACAAAACAAAACTTCGGCTCTATATTCCAGCTTTCATCTTGCATTTGCGTGCACGCGCACCGGACTGCGTTACCCACCATGCATCCCCCGCACTGGACTACACTCCCATAAAAAAACTGTCGTTAAGCAACTTCTCTCTCCTGCAACACTGCGGCTCGATCCCTGAGAGATGGAGGGATGAGGTGAGCAGTGCTGGAGGATCGGAGGGAATGTGGTGCAGTGCGTAAGATTGAAAAACGGTTTGGGATGACAGGTTGGAGAATTCTGCTAAGGGAGGGAAGGGAAGATCCTGAGGTTCTGCTGTAGGAGTTTGGTTGGGAGCAAAGGACTGGTGGATTGCTGCAATTTTCCCATCGTAGAATGTGGCAAAATCGTCTGCAGTCAGAGAGGAAAAGGCAGGAGGTGTCAATGGATTGAGTAGTGAGAGAAGATGTTGTGGAGTTTGCCAGGATCATGTGCAGAGGCTTCCAGCTTTTCTCTGTAGAAAGCAGTTTTGGCAGAAGTCACGTCACATGAGAATTTGGAGATAGTAAGAGACAAGATTTGCTGATTAAGCTGCGATTTCTTCCATCTTCTCTCTGCAGTTCTTAATTCTCTCCTGTTGTTGAGCAGTACATCAGATAGCCAAGGAGCAGGACAAGACGTCTTCCTTGGTTTAGATGACAGTGGGCAAAGGAGCTCTATGCTCAGTCGCAGTCTCTAGTGGTAGAGAGGAGAAGGAGTCTGGGTCTGGGAGGGATGATAGGGCGCATGAAGACACAGAGAAAGGGGGGACAGAGTGAAGGTTTCTGCGGGTAAAAGAGAAATTTTGGTGGTTAGCTGTACACAGGATAGGAAGAGTTATGGTGAAGGATACCAGGTGATGATCAGATTTATGAAGAGGAGTAGTAGTGATGTCTGTGACTGGGAAAAGGCGACAAAAAAAGAGATCAAGAGAATTTCCTGACTTGTGTGTGGGAAGGCAACTGTTTAGAGTTAAAGAGAGGGAGAAGGAAAGAGGATTTGAGTTTGTCAGAGGGGAAGTTGAAATCTCCTAGAACAGTGAGAGGAGTGTTAGCAGAAGGAAAAAGACTAAGAAGCATATATACAGAGTTTTCATAATCTTGGCTGACTGAATACTGCAGGATGGAGAAGCAAATTATTCTAAAAATAGCATTGCACACTCTAGGTCTTGGTGAATGATTTTTTGGGGTAATACCAAGATTTGTTCACCAACAACCTATTTTTTTTAGTGCTGTGGATGGGGCAGAGCGAGCAGAATAAGCCAAACAAGGCATAGGGACATGCCTTGCAAAAGTTGTAGGCAGTGATCATTTGAGTGGTCATTGCTTTCGAGTCCAACTGCTGTAATCGAACACCTATTTATCTAATCCCAATTACCTCCAGTTCCATCTTCCGCACAGCCATCCTACACTCCATCTCTGCTTTATGTGTCCCTGTTTTTTCTTGGGCCTCCATTTGGGGACATGCAACATGCACTTTGGCATGGGCCTCATTCCTTAATCCTGGAGATAAAGAGGGGAAAAAAGTGGGTCAAAGCGGGGTAGTGTCGATCGAGTTTTGACCAAGGGCTCAACCCGTTCTGGGTTCCAGAGACATCAACACTTTCCACACCATGAGCCACAGCGGTATCAACAGGTTCAAGACCCCCTAATTTAAGCAGTTTGGTGAGTACTTTACTCTGAGGGCGTTTTCACACTGGGGTCCCGGAAACATTTCTGAGCACACTTGTCCCCGGGACCAGTTGATTTTTGTCTGTGAGAATGTTCCGTGCTCGGGAACGAATCCCTGGACCGATTGCAGACGATTTACGCGTTCCTGAGCATGGAAGGCAGGGCATAAGTACGTGCGCATACTCAAAAGAGGAAGTGACATCATTCCAATTTGACTCTGCACACAAACAAACGTGGCTGCTGAAGAACCTTTGTGAAGTAATGCAGAAGTACAGTATTTGCTAGAAATTTAGACAGATAATCTCCAAAGATAATCGGACACTACACATAAAAGCCCCGATATTTATGGAAGTATCCGTAAGCACGTGCGTGCATACAGCAGCACTGAGCAATGCCGTACAAACTTTGGCTCGTGCAGCACACAGCACGTGGTGCAATACTGAAGTGAAGAAAATATAATTTTTTTAAAAATTGGATAAAAACCATCCAGTGTGATCTAGTTGGAACCCTTCTGACCCACATCAGAACATCTGGCCAGGCTCCACGCTGTCGGGTTCAGACGGGTCCAGCAGAAAGCCTGGAAGCGAGCGGTGAGTTAATATTAAATACTACTTCTGTTATTAACACCGTTAAAGAGAGTCTCATATTATCACAAAATCTCCAGGTAATTGTCTGTGGATCTCGTGGTGACATTTAAATGCATATAATAAGATATAAAGGATGATCCTTTCACATTAGCTCACAACAAAGTTAACCTTGAATGCTCCTCATGTCTGCTTACTGTAAGGCCCCAGATCATTTCCATGTTCTAAAGAGTAGACTATGATGAATTCAAGTGTTGTGCTTTTGTAGCTATTAGAGTTACAGATACTTTACTCTTTACTCATGTTTTATGTATAAACTTCATGTTTATTCTCCAACACATCTCAGAGACAGTTATAAAAACTCAGATGCTGATGAGCCACATAAGCTCCACACACAATTTGTGATTGCTGTGACAAAATTTAAATGTTGAAAAAATGAATTTGTACAAGCTGTTATGGCTGCAACTTTCAGCTAATTTCTTGCTGTATACCTTCTTACAGACAGGCACTGGAGGAAACACAGACTGAGATCTCTGACAAGTTTAAAAACCGGCACATAGCAAGGTATGGCAAAAAATGAACACAAGCATCTGTCTTGTCGGAAGGTTGTCTTCTAATAGAATTTAGTAGCCATTCCTGGTCTCTCCTGGTCAGAAGGACATGCTGCCATCATACACCACCCTTCTCTTGAACCCAGATGATCCTGAAAAGAACATAAAAATGCATGATTTAGATATTTATTATATTTATCTTTATTGAACTTTATCATATCAAATTATATTTGTAGCATTTCTTGCATTTATTCATTAATTGTTTACTAATTTACACTGTGAATTAATCACAGATTAAACACTATTTTTATGATAAAGTAATTAAAAAATAACGCTCATGTGCTATGACTAAAGAAAGTAATGTTTATTGAGCATTTTATTTCAGTTTGACTGGAAATCAGTAGTGAATGTAGACAGCACTTGATTACTCAAGTTACAGAGTAGAGTTATGAAGTCATTCCTCAGTGCCACGTGTAGCGTCAGTGCAGCGCGCTCATTTCACCCTGTAGGATTACAAATTTATAAAATGTTAAATCTAGGTTCCAACAGAATAGTATATAAACTGAAAAGTTATGTACATTGGGTTTTACATTTTGAGGTAAAGATTATGACATTCTAAGGACATCAAATCTGGTAACCCAGGTGTCTGAGACATTAACCTTTAGTCTTCATGTACTTCCTGAAGTACATGTAAGGCCAGGCTGTGCCTTTGTCTCTATGATAATGTGAAGGCCTGGGCGATACTGTCAGGCTGATTAGATTAGCACCTATGCATTTGAAAGGCACTGTTATGCTGATGAGATCAGGGCTGGGGAACTTCTGGTACCAGGCTGATTCTTGTACTACACTATGCTTTGTTTAGATTGTCTCCACCTCTTTGTATCCCTCCCCTTTGTAAAGTATAAACTCTCCAGAACGGAGCTATAAGTTTAGACTTGGATGACTGCAAGCGATGTGCAGCGAGTTCTCAATAAAGAGTAACTTCTGCTGGAAAGATATCCCAATGTCTCCTGGTTTCTGATTCAACAAAGGGGAAAAAGTTCACAACAACCCTCTGAGCCACGCGTCATGGGGGGGGGGGGTCTGGAGCCCATCCCAAGAGACTTGGGGCACATGGCAGGGCACATACTGGACAGGGTGCCAATCCATCGCAGGGCACAGACACTCACTCATTCACACACTATGGCCAATTTGGGAACGCCAATTAGCCTAAGGGGAGGAGGGAGGGAGGAAACCGGAGTACCCGAAGGAAACCCACCAAGCACGGGGAGAACATGCAAACTCCATGCACACAGAGACGAGAATCGAACCCGGACCCCCGGACGACAGTGCTAACCACTACACCACCGTGCTGCCTCACCGTTGCTTTTGTCACAGAAAATAAAAACATCCACACAGAGCATTGACAGGTGTCTCACAGTTCATGACCAGAGCTAACATTTCTTCTTTTCGCTTTTTTCCAATGAAAAACAAACCAACTATGTCTCTACCGCCACATACTGTTTCCGGTTGTGTAAATACGCAAGTGTGCCTAGAATCAGAACCGATGTTACAGTGTAAACGCAGACCTGCGGGGGGATTGGGGAGTGGGAGAAATCGTGATCGGATACAGAACGGAACAGATCGTTCACAGTGTGAAGACACCTTGAATGTCCTTAACCAAACCCCTATAGACTGGTCCCCCAAAATGAGCAACTATCTCTAATAAGTCATCCTTCCGACACATCTCAAACATCTAGACTAGGATAAGTAACAAATCCCTTCAAGTCGAACTTCACCATACTAATCCTAGTTAAGCCAATCCAAGGAGAATGCAACTACTGTGTAGAGATAAAGTGCAGGAACAATAAACTTTGTATTTTTGTCTGGGTTGTTGGGTGGAGGTAAATAGACCCAAAGATTTAGAAGAAAGGTTATAAATTCATGTACACCCCCCCCAAAAAAAGAAAAAAAGGTGTTTGACAGCAAACACAACGGGAGAACTAGGACAGTGCCGAAGAAAAGAACCGACAAAAGGGACTACCCTGGGCTGTACAGTATTTTAAATTGCTAACCACTAGCTAACTACTCATGCTAAGCTAATCAAAATACAAGGGGTAGCACCTGCCCTCTAACCTAGGGTGTCTTAACAATTGTCCATACCTGCATAGGTGAATGCAAACACTACCTGTTCTCAAAACAAGGGAGCTAGTACAAGACACATAGGTTAACACGGCTAAACACACAAAGGCTAAACACACAAAGGCTAAACACCAACAAGGCTAAGCAAAGATACAAAGAGAAAGCATTTCAAGGTGCTGCTTATAACGTCTGGGTCCTCATTGGTCACCTCAGAGCCATTGTTAATAAGGAGTGACAGGAGCTACACCTAGCATGATAACAGAACAACACAGAGAGAAAGGGAATGCACAGGAACAGCCTGACACGTAACAATGACAAATGGTTACTGTGTGCATATAACAATAATACCACAAATTCACTAAAATGTGGTTTGTATGTGAGGGAAAGAAAATGGCCAGTCCTCAAGAAATGCCACATGCAGTCATGACTGAGCTTTGCAAAAAGACAGGTGGTCAGATGAGATTAAATTTTATTATTTGGCCACAACACCAAATGATATGTCTGGCGGAAATTAATTACAGCTACTGTACTACAGTAAAGCATGGAGGTGGTAATATCCTGTTATGGATGTGTTTTTGCAGCATGGACTGGAGCACTTATCAAGACAGAGCAAAAATAGATTGAATGGCATACTATCAAATTCTTGAGGAAATTACTATCAAATGACTTGAAGGTAGCAGACCACAAACAAACTTTACTCAACTTGAGCAGTTCCTCAAAGAAGAGTGAGCAAATATCGCAAAGTCTAGATGTGCAAAGCTTTGTTTTCCATTGAGAATGTGATTAGGATGGGGTGATTCTTTTCCAAATCAGTGATTGTTTTTTTCTTTTTCTGTTGGTGTTATATTTTTCACCTGGATCTTAAATGTTGCACTAAAACAAACAAAATCAACAAGATAACAAGATGTAAGACTCACTAAATACACTATATGGACAGAAGTATTTGTCCAAACCTGTTAATTATTGAATTCAGGTGTATCCATCAGGCCCCTTATATGCAGTCAAGGGCAATCTTAATGCTTCATAATACCAAGACATCTTGGACAATGCCATGCTTCCAACTTTGTCAACAGAGATGGTTCGATGAGTTCGGTGTGGAAAAACTTGAGTCGCCCACACAGAGCCCAGACCTCAACCCCACCCACCACCTTTGCGAGATACAATGTTATTGCAGGTTTGGCCAAATACATTTGTTCAGAGTGTGTGTGTGTGTGTGTGTGTGTAAATATATGCAAAGTATGACAGGTGTGTAGGTGGTTTTATTGTGAATCTCAGCTGGTGTGCATTTCAATCCTGGGGAAAAATAAAACTTAGTGTGTGACCTCTTACAAACCTTCTGCATTCATTTCCATTTAGTAGTCACAACTAGTTATTTATTTTATTTATTGCAACTATAATAAATACATTCATTATGCTTACTTTGCATTTAGAAGAAGTCGCCTATTTATATCAAACTATGTGAAGAACTGGTGCTAAAGTTGCTTATTCCAATTAAGACATTTTACTTATTTGTAATCCATGCAATGGATCTAGAGGCCTCAATCATTATGATCCCACATATGTTGGGTCCCAATCATGTGAGTTCTTATCACATTGTGCATGTGGAAATGTTCTTACTTCTTAATATTATCAACCCAATTCCAATAATTTAAAATCTCCTTAAATGTTTCCACAATGAACCACAAAATGTCAAAGAAGAATATGGGCATAATGGTCTTGATGGGTATGTCACGAGTGGAGAGCATTACCCTCTGGCCAACACGGTACCTGCGAGCTGCAGAACGATGGTGTTTGGCTTTTCATTAAAAGGCGTGGGCATATTCCACCCGATTGGAGGTCTTATTCCTGGTGCATGTGTCGCAAGAGGCTACGAACCTTCTCACATCATCTTTGATGGTTGGCCACCAGAACTGTTGATGTATGAGGGATAAGGTTCAAGTGACCCCTGGGTGACATGAAAGTCAGTAGCTGTGACCCCATTCTAGTACAATTAGAGTGTGTGGAGGCAGGAACGAAGAGTCTATCCTGAGGAACATTGCTGGGGCAAGGTTCTTGCTTAAAAGCTCGTAGTACCTGGTTCTCCACCTCAAGATGAGCTGTAGTGGTGTTGGAGGATAGTTTCTGTAGATGAAGTGTTTGGGGAGGGAGAAAACTGGCGGGAGAGGGCATATCAGGCTTGGCATTCTTGGACATAGGGTGGTAAGATAACGTAAAGTTAAATCTTGAAAAAAAGTGACCAACGAGTCTGATGTGAATTAAGTCTTATGGCTGACCTCAAGTACTCAAGGTTCCTGTGATCTGTCCAGACCAGAAAGGGGTGTTCTGCTCCCTCCAGCCAAAGCTGCCATTCCTCCAGGGCAAGCTTAACAGTCAGCAATTCTTGGTCTCCAACATGATAGTTGCGTTCAGTCAGAGAGAGGCGACGAGAGAAGAAGGAGCAAGGATGGAGTTTATTGTCCTTGTAGGACCTTTGAGAGAGGACAGCCCCTACTCCAGTTTCCAATGCATCCACGTCCACCACAAATTGAAGGGAGGGGTGAGGGAACGTGAGGATGGGGGCAGTTCCGCTGAAAAGGGAGTTTTGTGAAGGTGAGGGTAGTGAGAGGTGCTGCTACAATGCTATAATTTCTAATGAATCACCGGTAAAAGTTGGTGAACCCCAGGAAACATTGCAGTTCCTGTCTCGAGGAAGGCAGTGGCCATTCCATGACTGCCTTGAGTTTGGATGGGTCCATTTGGATACCTGAAGGAGAGATTACAAACCCCAGGAAAGATGTGGAATCGCGATAAAATTCACATTTTCGGGCCTCCGAGTGGCGCAGTGGTAAAGTGGTCGTCCTATCATCTGGAGATCACCAGTTCGAATCCCGGGTGATGCTGTAACCTCTCGCAGCTGGAGGCCTAGAAAGAGCTGATTGGCCGAGCTCTTTCAGAGAGGAGGGATGAGAGGTACTTAGTGCTCCCACATTAATCATGGCTCTACAGCCAATCAGGGGCGTCTGTGAGCTCACGCAGTGGAAGGAGCAGATAGCGCTGTCCTCCAAGTGTGTTACGCAGAGATATACTGATCCATGGTTTCTCTCTCAGGGGAAGAGAGAGAATAGCGTTGTCTCTTGGGTGGGATTGAGCCAGGAACAAGATCAATTGAACAGTCGTATGGTCACTGAGGAGTAAGTGAGGTATGACGTGACTTGCTAAAAACTAGCTTGAGGTCATGGTATTCAGATTAGATTAGATAGGTTGGGGAACTCCTCCTTAGAGAGGTTGGGTCGGGGTCTTAATAGGAGCAGCACAGAGACAAGACGACAGGCAGGATGTGCTCCAGTCCAAAACTCTTCTCCTGTATGTAGGGCTAGCCAGGGGAGGCCCAAGATGATTGGTGCATGAGAATTCTTGACAATTAAGAAAGACATTGTTTTGGAATGATTTGCAGAGAACCGAAGAATGACTGGAGCAGTTTGATGAGTTATTGGGGCTCGGTTGCTTCCATCAAGGGCTTGGACGGAGAATGGGCAGCCCAAGGGTAGAGAGGGGATTCTAAGGAGGTTAATCATAGATAAACAGATCAAGTTTTGGTTGGCGCCAGAGTCTACAAGGGCATGGGAGAAGTGGGGCTTCTTATCACAAATTAGGGACACCGGAAAACAAGAACAGTGATCTGGGTCCCATCGTCGTTGGCGTTCCTTTGGAGAGTTTCGAGTATGGTCAACCAACATGGGTTCAGCAGGAGGTTCTGAAGGACAAGGAGGGGTTGGTGGCTGACCTTGTGTCCAGACTTTGCTCATGTTGTCTGAGGCATTTGTGAGCATCGATGCGTACAGCAAGGTCAATGAGGTCCTGAAGGCTAGAAGGTAGCTCCCATGCGGACCTGGTGCCTGGTGTCCAGGAGAAGAGCGATCAAATATCTTCATTTCATTAGTGAATGTCCTGAAGTTGGCGCAGCAGGCATCTTGTGTGTCCCATACTGCCATCCCCCATTCTCTCGCCTTTCCAGACAGGAGGGTTATTATGTATGCCACCTTAGACTGTTTGGTAGGAACGGATGAGGCTTGTAGTTCAAGAACAAGAGAACATTGGGATAAAAAGGAGTGGCAGGTGTTAGGGTCACCATCATAAGTAGATGGAGCGGGAAGGCATGTCTCATGGGGTGAGGGTAGCAACAGGAGCAGGAGCGACCGAAACTGGGGTCCGTGAGGCCTGCATCTGCTGAATCTGAACCATTAGGGAGGCGAGGGTGTCAGTGACGGTTGTGAGGGTTTCAGTAACCTGCTGGATGTCTTGCTGATCCATGCCAAGAAGAGCCCCCTGGCTTTCTAGTGCAGATCTCAAGTGGGCAAATTCTGCTGGATCCATAGCTGGCCAGATTATACTGTCACGCGCCGGGGTTTAGCGGCAGAAAGTGAAAAAGAGGATCCAAGAGCAGAAACAAAGATAATGTGCACTTACAGTCTTTGTGAAGATGCAGAGAAGTTCCAGGTGGTTTTGAGGGTGAATGTATGTAGCCCAAACATGCAATAGATCCACACATGTGGTATCAAGTCAAAAGCCGGAAATCCAAACATGCAGTTAATCCAAAACGCTATACAGTCTCATAGTCAGTGTGCAACGTGGAAGTCAAAGCTGGTAATCCACACATGCAGTAAATCCAAAAATGCTAGACAGTCTCGTCGTCATTGTGCAATGCAATAATCAAAGCCGGTAATCCAAACATGCAATGAATCCAAAATGCTGGGCAGTCTCGTGGTCAGTATACAACGCAGAAGTCAAAGCCAGTAATCCACACATTTATAAATCCAAAAAACATTAGGCAAGAGTCTGGTCAATATCAAAATGGGGTAAATAACACGGTGAGCAAATGACAAAACAAACGTGGCAATATTGTCATGGACGGAACAATAATCTGGCGAGGAGCAGCACTGAGTATCTAAAATAGAAGAAATGATAAGATCGAACAGGCAGCAGATGTGCTCAGAGTGGTGACTGAGGCAGCGAAAGGTAAGACACGGACTGGAGCATGAACGGGAAGGAGCCGGGTTCGTCTATGGTGTAGACATGGTTTGACGGGTTGTGACATATTGAGCTTGTTAAGGTAACAATTATGCCATAATTATATTATAATAAGGAACATATTAGCCACTTTTTGGTTTGAGTTTAAGGGCTTGCAACGGCTAAACCATTTGAGATATCAAAAATACCTAAATATTAATAAAATAAAAATTCTTAGAAAAACCATAGGGCCCTTCACATGTCATAGTACTTGGGCCCTAATTAAATATCAAGATTAGAACAAAACAACAACTATATAATTCTTGCTAATAAGAACTTCTCTTAAAATGTTGTAACGGGTTTGACCCGTGTGCACGGACAGCACCATGAAGTACGCACACAAGGCGAGGTCTTATGGGGAAAAGGGGAAGGAAAGGGGTAAAGGAGGGAGGATGGAAAGAAAGGGAACGGAATGAAGGTGAAGCGTGTGCTGGTCTGGTTTGGAGTGCCCACTGGGGAGTGGCGGAAGTGCTGGGTTATTTTATTTATTTAGTATCATTTAGTAGATTGCCTATTAGAAATACCCCAAATGAAATTAATCCGCTGTTTTAACCACTGCAGAGAGAGTTAAACAGTGGTAGTTTTTACTAATACTACTAATGATAATTAAAAGTGATTGGAGAAAGCGCAGTCAATCACCACTGCAGGAGACAAGAAAATGAAGAATAAATATCCAATTCAATTCAATTTTATTTGTATAGTGCTTTTAACAATTGTCATCGTCACAAAGCAGCTTTACACAATGAAAATAATTATTAAGTGTCAGGGATAACCTCTAGAGGGCGCCAAAGCGCCCTGTGTTTTTGTGTTGTGTAGTTCTTTTTTAGTTTCAATGTTAGACTTCATTTCCCGGTTGGCAACTCGGTCAGGTCACGTGGGCRCGCACCTGATCCGAGTTGATAATTAGTTTCATTATATAAGTTGTGTTTGAGTTATAGTTTTTGTCTTGTATTTGTTACATTAAGTTTAAAAGGTGGATGTCTAGTTTGTTCTATTCGTGTTTTAGTTTCGTTTTCAATTAAAGTGTTTTGTTTCATTTATTTCCCTGTGTTCGTGTTTATATGTTTTATAATAAAAAGATATCGTTTTCCCTGAAAAATCTGGAATCCTCTGCATTTATGCCTCGAACAACCCCGGATCGTGACA
>QMIH01000227.1:0-12809 GCA_003987875.1 Clarias batrachus
ATGACGGAGGAAGAATGTCTAAACATCCTGCACTTTATACACTGAGCGAGCTGAATGGTAGACATAATAACGTACCTTTGTGCCGGAGTTGTGATTATTTGCTGATGRATTYGCTTGTTKTTGGTCAGATGATACGCGCGTTCTCCCAAAAAGCGCAAAAAAAAATCGGATAAAGTCCAGTAGTATTAAAGCGTAGAAACGGGAAAAATGCAATGAAATCTTTATGCAAGATAAAAGCTGTATTCTTCTTTTTTATGCAGATTGCTGTTTCAATTTTGACTAGTTTTGAAAGAATAGTAATGTGATGTTTATGCATTTTAATAGTTGGGGTATTGTTAGGCATAATAGTTTTTATAGAAAAACAATCACTTAAACCAACTACATCAATAGGCTATAATGGGAGACAACGTTACTTTTTAAACGAGTCAACCCTGGAAAAATATAATTAATTGAGCTTAAAATAGGTAAATATTACAAGTTGAGTCAATTTAAGATTTTGAACTGGGGTACACGTTCTGTCAACTAAACAGCAATGGGAATTTTTTCTAAAAGTTGAGTAAACTTAAAGAAGCTTTGTTACTAAACTATTTTACATTAAGGTGACTATTTTTTTTTACAGTGTAGAGTTTACACAGAATGATGCATACTGTAAATAAACTGAACAGGTGACAATTCTATGGGAGAAATCAACATGTTATTACGATAGGCCAGTGGAAAATCACCAAATTGGTTTGTTTTGCCAGGGATGAAACAACTAAAATAAGCATTTTTTTTTTCAACCTGCAGCAGGCGAATTGGTACATTTTGACGTTTTGGTTTGATTATGGTTGTGGCATTGTTTCAATATGTTATGAAATATCACAACATTTATTTTATTTAAAAAATGTTGTTCTGATGATTTTAGAGCTGAACTGTTGTCTAGCATATTCCAAAGAATTGCAGTGGGGTTAAGTTTAAGAATTTGTGGTGCTTACTGAACCATTCTTTCACAATTTCAGCATGATGAATTCTTGAATTGTCATCTTGGAATATGCTTATCATCAGGGAAGAAAAAAATCTGGTTTTCCAGTATATTTGTATAGTCTATTCCAGTGTATTTAGATAGTCAGCTGCCCCTGAATTTTAGACTTAATAGAATAAGCTTAATAAGCTTTTTCCAATCAACAGTCCTTTTCTATGCTCCCTAGCAAATTGAAGCCTTTCTGCAATTACCCTCACTGATAAATGGTTTTGTTAAGGCTACACAGCTGTTTAGTCCAATCCCATTGAGTTTTCTTTGAATAGTGCATGAGAAAATGCTCTTACTTTTTAACTATTAAACATAGCTGATAGTTCTTCTGTTGATTGTTTACCATTTTATTTCACTAAACATTTAAATAATTTTACATCACAGGCATTTATAATGTTTGTTTGCTTAAAGATGATCATTCACCACTATCCTTACAAGTTTTAATAATGTGTTTTACAGGCTATAACCCAATATTAGTAATTTCAGCAATCTCCTTCGCTGATTTCTTTCTTGATGCAGGCCAATAATTTGAACCTTCCGAAACATAGGAACATCTGGACCACATGATATGTCTTCTGGTTGTTTAAAAGAGAAGCTATTCCTGCATCAGTTAAGGTTAAATAACATGCTGCCACGTTTAATCAATGCAGTAATTAACTAAAGGAATGCTCTTACCTACTTGCTTTCTTACATCCAGGTGGTGACTTTTTTTTGTCATACATTGTATATGTATATGTATAACTCACCATCCACTTTAAAACAAACACTTGTACAGCTGTTAATTCAATCAACCATTTATGTGGTAAAAACATAAAAACTTCTTAATGTATGACCTGACTATTACGTAAAGCTCTTGACCTGCATCCTTATCATTTTATGGCTTGTTCTGCTGTCACATGATTGGCTGATTGGCTAACTGTATAAATGATCAGGCATATACAGTCGGTGTTCATATTAAAGTGTACAGTGAGTGTATATTAAGTTCTAGAAATAAATGCTTCAAACTACTCTCTGTGTCATTATGTTGAGATTGAATAGATGTTAGAATTCTAAATGAAGCCATACAGTAGGTTTTACCGAACAATTGCATTAAACAATACTTAAGTTCATAAAAGTTTCAAAACGGGGGCAGAGCAAGGGGCAGGCCTTTGACAGCTTTCTGTAACCTGTGCGCCAGCAATACATCTAATTGAAGAAAATGTGCAAGCGTGTACCAACACATTGTAAAGCAGAATGTAATTTCACTCTCCAAGAAACTTAACTTGGCCTCGAATGGCCTGAATTCCACAAACAATTCAGAGAGGATTTTAAAATTGACTTTGGGAAATAGAAGACCGTTTCACGTGAGTAATGGGCAAAAATCAAACAACAATTCTGCAAATACTTAGTCATCGGTTACCATGGATGTCTTAAAGCTTGTTTGCAATCTTTGCAGCAAAGCATTAATGTTAGTAATTTGTCTAACAAATTAAAAAAGTAACTTTTTTGTTCATAAAAAATTTAAGTGGATTGTATGCACTGGAATTACCGGTATGTTAAACAATAAAAATAAAAGATCAATGACTCTATGGTAAATCTTTTTTTTTTTTTTCATTTTAACATAAGTAATAACTAAATATGTATTTATTCCCAGGTTGAAGCTGAATATGGAGCTGCTTCCAGGACAGATACGCTCTGTTGCCCCAGTGTAGAATCAGCTGAACAGGTAAATAACATCACTTCCTCATTTGCTAAACAACATTCACACATCATGCGTAGAAGCCAGTAGAAGACCAATGAAGAGTACTAAAGCTGACATGTATATAAGAATACACCTCTTTGCCTCATGATGGTGCTACTGAGAACAAATATGCACATGTCTTTCCCTTGTATATCTGTATAAGGGACGAGCAGTGGAAAATATTTGCAGTTTGCCTTGCCACTGTGATTACATATTTATTTATTTATTTGAAAATATAGACATTTGCTGTGATTATATTGTTTATAAACACATATTTAACATGATAGATGTGTTAAAAATGGCTAAGTGTCTTTTTTTATTATCTAAAGTGTTGTAAGTATGGAGCATTGCAAACAGTATGAAAGAAATTCTGCAAACTGTTATTAAATTAATATGGCCATCAGCATTAAATTATTTGTATTTATTTGTAGTATAAAATCATTTTAGCTCTCATTTTATTATTACATTATAATTGAATTTGAATTTAATTCGGTAAAAATTCCATAACAAGCTACATTAAAAAAAAATATATATACATATAATAAAAATGTTTAATAATTTGGGATTGAGTTTTAGAATTTGCAAAGGCTTTCTATTCTTCTTGTATGATAATTATATTACACACTACTTGTAACTGACAGCTTACTTACAGAGGGCTGAATCTTGCTATCTTGTCTAATAGGATTTTGCCACAGTAATTTATTATTTAGAATGAATCCCATTTAAACAGAAGACATTAATATATTTTTGTTTTCCACTGGCCTGCCTCTCCTCCTTTTCTGCCAAATTATTTGTTATTACAACTTCAACAGCACAGATCATCCCATCAATTCCCAGAAGGACCAAGACTGGAAGTTTGTGACTTAAATGGCCGGCTTTCATAGCAGCCCTTGGTTGCCTGTCTTGGTTTCCCTTCTGCACCAGCTCTGCAACAGGAAACAGATGTAAGGTCAAAAGTCTCACCTGGGTCGGAAGCAGGGCTCAGCGACTCGCATGCCAAGCCATCATTACCAAGCAATGAAGGGAGCGCCCTATCTGCCTCAGCTGCAACCAATTTCAAGAACTGAGTGCGGCCCGTGTGCCGATGTATCCCACTAGGGCTTGGACACATGACCTCTGGCTCCCAGGGAAAGCCCACCCCAGCTAATTTTAATCAAGAGTCTTTGATTGACAGCAAAGCTGAGCAGAAGCCTTCATTATGCACATTGGTGCAGGCAATTTTATTACCTGTTGTTAGGCCATTACATTGCTTACGATCCTTTCTGATGGTGATGCTAATTTAAAGCAGGGATGAGGTCTGATATGCTGCCTTTGACATGTAGTACTGCCCTGAAACTATTATTGTAGTAACCAGGCAACGCTGATTTTAAATGATATTTAATGGCTTTCATACCGTCTTTTTTACCCCCAAAAAGATCCAGAGTTCAGGCATGAGACATATAGAAATGTGATGTACGCATATTATATATATATATATATAACATTAGAAAATATATCATATTACGTAATATTGTTTATTGTATATTATAATATATTACATAATAATATTAAATCATATTATGATAGTGTGTGTGTGGGGTATATATATATATATATACATACACACACACACACACGCATATATACAGTAAGACTTCCACAGTCCGCTGCCTCATTCACTTGAGGTCTGAAATAATAGCTCAGAAGTTAGTGATAGACAGTGGTGGGGGCATTTAATCCTTTCCTCTCTTATTAAAACATTCAATTTTCTTTGCACCTCATGGCTGTCAAAAAGTGTAAGGTAGGAGGCAGCCACAGGAAACTGTGTGCATTGGTTCAGCTTGCTCTGATGGGGTATGTGTGTCCAATCACTTCATGAAAAGGGCTTTCCCAGTTCATTTACAGACAAGCACACTTGGGGCATCTGCTTATGATCATGCTGTCATGCATAGCACTTGCTCACAGTTGTGTTAATGCTGCTTTTAATACGTTGTTATTGCTTTTGCTTCTCCAGCTGGTCTTGTCATTTACACTTGGTAAATATTTGGATCATTAAGCTTAAAATGGCTTGGAACTCACACCCTAGTAAATTTCCTTGCATCCTCCATCCAACGCTTCACTTATATTACAGCACCAGGGCTGTAAAGGTAAAGAAGAGGTGGGTAAAATATTAATTATGTGATCCAAAAAAAAAAAAAAAAACAGTCACAAGTATGGACACACTTTTTTAATTCAATGTTTTGTGTTAAGTTATTAATTTTCTACATTCTAGAACCATAGTGAAGATGTCAAAACTATGAAATAACATATGGAATCAGGTAAATAGGTAATAACAGTAAAACAGTAAATTTTATTTTAAGATATGAAGGTCAGCTATTCTGGAATAGTTCTATAAGCAAGAACAGTACAAGCACGAATGGTATTGTCAAGCGCATTTGCAAAACCCATCAAGCACCATGATGAAACTTCTCATGGAGACCATCCCAGGAAACCAAGACCAAAACTTACCTCTGCTGCAGAGGAGAAGTTCATTTAGCAGTACCAGCCTAAAAAATAACCAATTAACAACCAGCACCTCAGATTAGAGCCGTCATGAAGACTTTACAGAGCATAAGTAGCAGACCCATCTCAATATCAACTGTTCAAAAGAGATCACTGCATATTTTGGACACTTTCACAATCAATATTGTTTAATAATGCAGAAAGAAATAAAAATTAGCAAAAATGATGGAATTAGAAGGTGCGTCCAAACGTTTGACATAAGTACTATATATTGTGCAAAAAACTAAATTGAATGAAATTCATTGTTAAACAACAGCATGAAAGAAATAAACATAGCTGAAGTCCATGACGTTTTTTTTTATTACAATGAAGAGCATAAAACAATGAAAGATAGTATGGAAAATTTTTAATGATTAGCTACCATCCAAAGAACTGAACAATCTATCATGCATTTCAGTGTGGAAAATAGTTAAACATTAAACAACTATACAGTAAATCACTACCTATATAAACACTATATACCTATATATACTATATACCTACACTATATAAAAAATGAATTCATATTCACAACAGAATTTTCTGTTTCTGTTTTTTGTTGTTGTTTTTTTCCCCTCGCTGACATCGACAGGTGGAGGCTTGCTCATAAAACATTTCATATCTCAATGTTGTTTAATGTTACCTGATCAACTGTCTGACACAAGAGACGATGTGATTGTTCACAGTAGATATTACATATAAAAAGCACTTTAGCTAATTTTAAAACTGCATCAATTCTTGTCAGTAGTGGGCAAATGCTATTTGTGAAATTTAGGAGGTTTAGCCTCCACTACAGTCCCGTCCCACTACAGCAACACATAACACCAACATGTAAGCCTTATCTTACTGATGCCAACTTGTTGCAATTAATCTTTAATGATGGTACCATCATGTACTAGTGGTTAGTGCAAGTGATGGCTGTAGAATAACATGAAGAGGTAATAGGAAAAATGAAAAGTCCAAGTTATTATACATGGGGAGATGTGAAAGATTAATGAGATCTAATCTTTTTCTTGCTTGATAATAAGATGATTTGTTGCTGAACTTTGGTATGTCATTATAGAAAGTGAACACATTTGGCTAATCTATGGCAAATAATTACCATAAGCACTGCAATTCTGTTGACCGCAGGTCAACTATAATAAATAAAATGAAACTAAATCATATCTGAAAGCTGTGTTCACTTTGCCACATATGTAAATGTATTATGATCCTCCATATCGTCCTTTATTCATTCATGATAAACACTTTGTTTGTGTTCGCTTTGCCACATCTGTGTATAGTGATGAAGTCAGGCAAGAGACAGAGAGGGGAGGGGGTGGAAAGTGCACACATATGGAAAAGTGGTTGACGGGTTGCAGTTAGTCACACTCCTGCGTCTCTAATTGAATTACCGTTGACAGCACACCACTGGCTGAGCTGTAGACCCTAAGCAGCCAGCAGTTGGGTTTGAGTGTGTCAGTGACTGGGGCATTCGCCCTGAAATCAATTACCAGCACAAGGGCTGGAGGATCGTGGCCTATCAGCCACATCCTGTAGGTCAGCGCTGGGACTGACAGCAGCAGCTGGAGCCATACAACTGTACTGACCTTAGAGCCAAACTTGAAAGTGGTCCTTGCATGGAGCAGACACATTGTGGCTTTAAATCACCTGCTTGCTCCTGCCACCTGATACCCAGGGCTGGAGCATCCCATGCTCCAGTACGGTGCCTGCTTATGCTGTATAGGGAGAAGAAGGGGCTATGATTGACATGCAGTGGAAGTAAAAAAAAAATCTATCACATACAGGAAACTGTTAGTGCTGAGGAACATCAATTCTGGCAAGGTTGGGGTATCATAACATGGATTATTATCTGGTCTCAAAAGCATAGACCTATCACATATCCCAGTGCTGTCAAAAATCTTTCCTTAACCCTTGTAAATTCCTTCCTAATATTATATTAAAGATCAGAGAAAGTGAGAGAAAATGTGCATTTAAATACTTGAGTGCTTTGTTGCATTGCACTCCCCTTGACATTGCACCTTATACACCATTGTTATATGTGTCTTGTCTGTATTATTTACATATGTATATAGTGTATCATTTCATTGTACCTATATACATATGTAAAAATGCAACCTAGTATGTTGATAAGAGGAAATGCAAATAAAATTTAGCGTAAGTTCAATATATTTCATATAAATTATAAAATAAATATATTGAATGGTTTATATTGAATTAACTTCTTTCAACATCATTCATAATGTTGTCATTGAAGGTAAATCAATTTTACCAATTCTAGTGGGTATAACACTATATATTCTAAGCATCTAACTAGTCTTTCCTCAACGCAATTTCCAACAAGAAAGAATTCATTTGCCCACAACTCAGCAAGTGCAGTCTTCACCTGTGACTTAAGGTTCGTTTGGCAAGAACCACAGGAACTTGAGTTCTGGAGAAGATATCAGACTTTGCAAGAGGGGGATTTGTCAGGGGAATGCAAGCAAAGGGATGATGGACAGCAGGGGTCAAAAAGTGGAAAGTGTTTTGTTGGTCCAGCATGAAGTCCCTGAAACTTGCTGACAGGTCTTTCCACAGTTCAACTCCCCTTTATGCAGCTGTGGGCCACCATACCACAGGGGGAGTTAGAAGAGCATGATGCAGAAAACTTCCAGGGAGGGTATTTAGGTCTAACCATTTCATGCCGTGCTGAAATAAAAGAGTAGTTATGGGTGAGTGGAAWGTACAGAACAATAACCTCCAATCCACAGTATCTCTACAGATTCTTAATACAGGTCATTATGTAGGTTCAGAACATCTATCATCTTCTGAATACCCAAAATGCGACAAGATTTTTTTTTTTTTATCATATCTCGGATTAGATTGCTTAGGTAAATATGAATGTTATTAGGGTCATTAACACTACCATGAGGGGCTGAAGTGAGGGATGACATCAGAATGTGAAGAGGGAAGGCAGCCCACACAAACAGAAACTGAGCTTCTGGTTGCCCCAGGCTTGGCTGGGAGTCCTCAAGTTAAAGCTGTTCCTTCCACATGCTCCTGACCTCAACAGCCCCCTGCTAACAGTGCACACAGTGCACACATGCCTGACTGACACCATGACCTCCATATATAACCTTTCCAGCAGGTATGTGGATATGTGGAAGTACTTGTAATTCACATCATATTGCAATTTTACTATGGCTAATACCACAGAAAATAGGCTTTTGTTCTCCAAAGATATTTTTCCGCCTTTTTATTTCTACTCAGCCACATTCCGGCTGTACTTTTACATGTTTAATTCAGATTTGTATTTGTTTCCTAGAATTAGAATCTAATACAATACTGGGTTGTACCAAATTCAAGACAGGACACAATATATCCTTGAGTATAAGAAACTGTGTATCTTTACGTTACTCTGTGGTAAAACTGTAAAATGCTGGTTGTAAATTCAAGAAGTCACCATTTTAAGCCCAAGATGAATATACCCCAGTGTGGTAGGAGGCAGATTTGCTGTTTGAAGAGGAACGTACCACTTAATAAGCTGTTAAACTGCCTTTGCTTTTCATATTATTGCCTGGAGGTAATTCAATTTCAGCAGCAGCTGGTTTCACTTGAAACTTTACAACACAGTTTAGTCATATCCCATAAGCTGCTCTGATAAATATCCTTCGTTTATTGGGTTTGCAGAGCAAATACCATCCAATGTAAACCTCACATGAAGGACCCGTACACTGAGAGAGAGCTGCAGGAGGTATAATTGTATCAGAGTCAGACTGAAACAGGACTTACCTGCTGTGATTCCATAGCTCTGTAAAGAAATTTCAACAGCCACTTCATTAACAGAAAACTATGTTTGAAAGAGTGCCATTGTGTATTTGGTATAAGATGTTCACACTCAAACTATTATTTAAATTTTACTGATGTACAGTGTAAATAGCCCAATGTACTGCTTTTAAAAATAAAAGCCATAAGGCAGCCTCATGTTATTTCTTCTTCTTCTTCTTCTTCTTCTTCTTCTTCTTCTTCTTCTTTGTCTTACAGTATTATTGTTGTTGTTGTTGTTAGTGGTGTTGTTGGTGTTGTTTTTGAAAATGCAAATAAAACTTCAAATAGACTTGTTTCTTCTGCTTTTTTTTTTCTGGTGTGATCATTGATTGCTTCCTGTTAGGAGCCTAAAATGATAGTTTTATATTCATTGCTTGTAACAGTGCTGTGGTTAAATGGAATAATTTTGGAATTAAAATATTTCAGATGAATCTCTAATATTTTAAAACGTCCAAGCCAATAATCTTTCCAACAGAATATGCACGTGCAAAATAGAGCACAAAAATGCAAAGTGCAATCAGATAAAAACTGTCTTTCAATGCATTTGTATTCCGGATGATCTGCGCCGTCAGGAAGTTCTAATGGAAACCAGACACAGCCGATCTTTTTTTTTTTTCTTTTTGACTGCACGTGAGGAAACACAGTCCAGAAATTGGCTGCTTTGACTGACAGGTAAGGGTAATTTAACTTAATCAAATTCTCCTTCTTTTGGTCATCCTTACCATTTACTAGATTAACAGGTTCAGTCTATTAGCATGTGATTACTGGAGTAAGAGATTTATTTCCAACATTTGTTTTGTTTTGAAAGCATATTTTTTTTACAGTGATACAAATGAGATGAACTGCACAAAGTTTTATTTATTATATCTTTCCTCTCTATAATGGTGTGCTGTGGAATTGAGCTACTTAGACATGAAAATTGGGGGAAACAGCTCATTTCCACAACTGGATAATCCCTTTTCGCTGAGCCCTGGAAATCAGCTAGACTAGCCAAGGAATCTATGTGCAAGTTTCTTTGAGCTGTGGGAAAATTATCACATCAGAATACAAGGATAGCTCCTGATAAGTTACCTATCCACTTAGTAAGCGGTATAGACCAATACTAAACCAGAAAATAACACATACAGTAGAATTAACCTTCATCTTTTTTAACATGAAAATAAAACTTTTTTGATTATATTTTGCTGTTAGAGTTTCTCTTATTACTCATTTTTGTCCAGTGGCATTTGTTGCCCATTAATGAAAAACAGACAATAAACACTGGTGTACACAATAAACACGAGAGCTCCAAAAAAAGCAATGCAGCTATACAATGCAGTTGTACTAGATTAGAGCAGAGAACATGGAACAGAGATTGGCTAGGTAGAGATTATTTGTGTTTAAGTAAAGCGTGTATATTGTATGCATATAGTGTACAGACTGAAGCACTAAAGCTTTGCTGCAGTGCTGTCTATAGGTAAAAAATTAATTCTTAATGGTGCCACTATTAGGGCAGTCATGAATTGCATTGTTGAACCTAATTCAAATAAAATAAACATAAACAAATATACAGATGTTCTTACAAGTACAGGCAATATGTTGGCGGTTTTGTAATAATACTTCATAATAATACTTAATATTAAGTAATATGCACCAATTAAAATCCAAAATGCTTATTCTTTATCAATCTTTGTAAATAAAACAGTAAACAGTTTTATTTCATATGTACAACCAAAATATGAAAATTTATATAAGCATTCATAGTACAGTAAGAATAAATTTTTTTTAATATGTGATGTGGTTGAAAAAATATACCAAAATGTCACAATGTCATAACAAATTTTTTTTTTCAGAGAATAGAGGGCTCTGAATAAAAATAACATAATTGCCAACTGGAGATCACAGGTTTGTCTATCGCTTTATAGAAACCATTCTGTAAGTCCTGTCTTCCACTAGGAAAACATAAGTGCGTCTTTTTCCATTAGCACTGTAGAGTTCCAGTACAGTTGCAATCTCATGTGCCTCTCACTTCCACTGCATCCTAAATATTTTGTGTTGATCCATACCAATAGCCGGGGGAACAGCAACTATTTACAGTATTAACTTTAAGGATATGTTTGTCTTGAGTTTTGTTCCAACATCTGGCATGGTCAGAGGCAGTGATTGACAGTTGAATGCCAGGCTGTTTGGCGCAGAAGGCTCTCAGATGATGCCAGGATTATGCTGTCAGCTGGTTTTGATGAGGTGGTAATGCCAGAGAAATGTGACCTAAAAGGTAAACTGCAGCTGTACACGCCATATGGTGACAGGAAAGAAGATGTTGCAGTATCTTGCTGAACTCCAGAGGATCTGCTCGCCTGAAGATTCTGGATGGAAAGCAAGCAGTGGCTATGAAGGCACTGGCCCCTGCAACCTCCTATTTTTTTGCCATGGATAGGAGACAGTATAGGGAAATCCATCAAAGGTCGCAAATCCGAGTAACTTCTGAGTCTGTCTGGTATGAGGCTGCAGTAAGGTCGACTTGCGAATGAGGTGTTTGTAGAGGTCACTTTAGAGCAGTGGGGGACAACGAAGTTGTGAAGATCACTGTCGGAGCCAGAGAGGGTAAACAGGTGAGAGAGCGAGGAACTGGAATGTGGCAAGAGCCTTTTAAGTGGGGAAATTTCTCCACACCTCCCAGATGAGCCACAACTTTCACCTGCAATTAATGTATTCAAATTATGTGTGACATTTTTCTTCTGGCAAATATAGCATTACAGCAATGACCATTCAGTGATTTGAGTATGGAATATTCTCAGAATATTCAAAAAAGGGATCATGTACTTGGTTAATTTGATTGATGTTGAAACCATCAGAAATCAAACTGCATGGGATTTTATACGGTATTTGCATATGATTAAATATTGTTTACTCAAATCAGAATATTTATCCTCTAATTATTCCTGTATCTTTTAGCAATTTAGCAATTTACCATGTTTTTAATGAAACACCATCCATTCTTAAAGTTTACATGAACATGTCGTCTCAATAATATTACTAGTCTAGTATTCCATGCATTTTTATTGTATTGTTTGTCTGATTATTTGTATTTTTTTATTAAATACAATTTATCCTACATTTACTACACCCTATAAGTAACAACAGCAATATTAATAACAAAAACAATAATAATATTAATCATATGATAAAATTAATAATAATAATAATAATAATAATAATAATAATAATAATAATAATAATAATAATCAATATTTGTAGGTTCTTTACCTTGCAGTTCCAGAGTAAACGGTTTCAAACTGAGGCCAAATGGACTTCGCCAGGGGTAAGAGTCCAGAACACCATCTAGTACACCCCTATGGGAGACAAGCTTCCTTTAAAGTGAATGTAGAAAAATAAACCCAAATACCAATCTGAGTTTTGAAATTTAATTGGAAAATAATTATAAAATTTGGTCTCTACCTGTTTCTTCCTGGGTCTCTGAAGCCCTTGGCAAAGGGATTTCGATCAATCTTTAGTTTTGTTATCTTAAGGACAGACAAAGTGAACACTTTACCCATTAATTAGTTCACAAACCAAATGATAACAAACGTATCTAATATAAAAAATATATCTAAAAGCTCAGTATTTCTTAATACACTTTTGTGTGTGTGTGTGTGTGTGTGTGTGTGTGTGTGTGTGTGTGTGTGTGTGTGTATGTGTAAGGAAATTTAAATCCGCCGGAGTGTTTGTAATAGACGGGTATATCATGTGTGTGTTTTAGACCTGATGAAGCTG
>QMIH01000227.1:12853-62934 GCA_003987875.1 Clarias batrachus
GTGTGTGTGTGTGTGTGTGTGTGTGTGTGTGTGTGTGTGTGTGTGTGTGTGTGTGTGTGTGTGTGTGTGAGAGAATTGGACCCTGGTGACAGAAGTTGGCAGGATTTTCTGTGGCTTTCTGTTCCTGGAACAAGATGTATATACTGAAATCCTGTGCAGGTCTAGTATTCCCTAGAAGCTAAACAGTGTGATTTATATCATCAGGATACATTTTTACAGGCCAAATGTCCATACAATGTATATACAAGGATGGAATGGAAACTGAGGACATTTATTCATCGTATACATATTGCAATCCTATGTCAGCATGACACATGCTTCGAAAAGACGAATATGAAAGCTTATTTAGATAGGCCTAATACTGCCTATAGTGTAAATGAAATGTCACCTTGGGGTTTTAGAACTGGATGTTTTAACTTAATTGTATTTTAAATGATCCATTTGTTTCAGAACGAATTAAGTATTTAAAATGGACCTTTACCTGTTGGTTTTGGTAGGCTGTTACGGTTGTGAACTGTGTCTCGGGGAAGGAAAAAGTGCACACGCCTTCAGCTGGGAGCGCAGCGATTTGTGACACGTCCAGAGAAGGCTCGCGCTCAACTACGTGCACACGCGGCTTGTACTTGTGCATGGACTGCAGGATGATCTGGATCAAATGGACATGTAAGGAATTTTGCGACATCCATCGCGTGCATCGAACAGAAAACAGAACAAAGAGTAAAGACAACAGTTGACATTGAAACACAGATTGTAGCTAAACGTAAAAAAGCACAAAAGCAGCTGGTGCATGAAGTAAATGTTTGGCACTTGATGTCCGGACAAGACAATAAAAAGATACAAATGTGAACTCGGGAACCGCCGTTTAACCAGGTCCTTAATTCCAATACTAATTACTGTTCCCAATGCCATGCATACAGGTCAAAGCAAAAGAGTTAGGGTTCAGTTTGTATGAGTGCAGCGTGAGAAGTGCTCGAAATTTCCTTGAATCTCATCATTACGCACCCGTTATCTCACTGCCAACATTTTCACAACGATTCCACTAACAGAGCGGAGGCAATTGGTAAAAGTTTGCAGTTTGCGGCGTATAATAAGTATGATTTTTTAAAACTATATTTCTCTATTTCTCTCACACACACACACACACACACACACATATTCACACACACACACACACACACACACATATATATATATATATGTGTGTGTGTGTGTGTGTGTGTATATATATATATGTGTGTGTGTGTGTGTGTGTGTGTGTGTGTGTGTATTATTATAAATATAATAAAGTCCGCGCAACTCACATGGCCCTTGTCGTCCATCTCGTTGTTTGTTAATTTCACCCGGTCGAAGCTGATCACTTGGCGCATCCACGTCTCTCCTGAGCATGGCGAGTCCGGATGTATGTAAAGCCGCGGAGTAACGTACGAGTGATCTGTGTTTCCAGCCACCATCCACTGGGAACTGTGGTACACATACCTACGGATTTTTAAAAATAAATAATCACAATATCTTATTTAATTTTAACAATATTTCACCATATTTCTTTTGACATTTTCCCAGTATCCTATTTAACCATACAATCAAGTTATATGCAAGTAGGCTAAATAACTTCAATTACAGACGTCCAGGGGGTTACACTATTTTTATCCTGAGATCAAGCTCCAGTTGCTAATCTTAGTTCTTTACAGTAAAATTAACTTTTTATAAAAGTTTTCATAAATCCTTTTTGTAATACGAATTTTTAGAAACAACATATTTTTTGTTGCATATCCTATGTCTTACTTAGTAAGGGTCATGATGATGATTGTTTCTAGTTTCTATTTGCTATAAGCCTATATAAACCTTTACACCACGTATATAGTGGTATTTCTTTGCTCAATTCGGATGCGTTTTTAAAATGACAACTGTTAACTTTTTTAGTACATTCTCACATTCTACCTATTATTATTATTATTATTATTATTATTATTATTATTATAGGTAGTAGTAGTAGTATGCTATTATATATATAACCCGTAGACTATGCTTCAAATCTTAGTCTTATGATCAGCCTCGTACCTGTATCTCTTTGAATCCACGAGCTTGATGTCCATCGCGATGTAGTATTGTTTCAACGGGTCCAGGTTCTTCACTTTCACTCGGATGGATGGAAACATTCGCCTGATGAATTTTTTTTTTTTTACAGTAACAATTAAATGTTTAACATTATGTGTCTGAATAGTGTGTAACTTTATTTCCCCATTATTTCTTGGCCATTGTTTTCAGAGAGAACTTCAAACTAAATCTGTAGAAATAATCCACTTATTAGTCATTTATTTTATGTTACTTTATTTAAATGATTTATTCTCTAGCAACCACAGAAGGAGTACTAGAAATGCAAATAGCCATCCCACCTGCCCGCTTTGGTGATGATCATCTCTGTTCCAATCTCGTGAAATCTGCTCCACAGATCGGACCCTTGCAGTTCAACTTGGATCTGTGTGTCCGGATCTGTTTTATACTTGGCCGGTTTGCTTGTTGTCTCAGGTTCCTCGATTAGATGCGCTGCACAACATAATCAGTACATTAATAGAAACTTAACTACTGCAGAAAAAAATAGACGAGCAACTTAAGATAGATATCAAAATGGTAGACTGAGTGTCCTTACACACATTAAAACGTACTGTATTGAAAAATAGTGCGAAAAATAGTGAAACACTAGGACTGTAAGTATATAATTTTTTATATTATTTTTTTTCCTACGTATAGAATAGAAGCTTGGGTAATTTGTTTTGACACTCCCGGTAACAAGGAGGGATAGCAATACAACTGTCCTGTGCCTATCCTGCAGAATAGCCAGCATCACCGGTCCTGTCGATACAGTCAGTTCGCAAACACACACAGTTAAGATGAGTACACGCTCACCGCTGTCCTCGCCTGTATTAACCACAGTCCCAGTCGATGTGTCCAAGTCGCAGTCACTTGCTTCTACCTTCTCATCCTTCGCCTTGTCTATTTTCATCCTCTTGCTGCTTTTCCCCACTAAAGCCTCCACAGAGAAAGCGTGCGCTTTCCGGCTCAGGCCCTGCGCTCGCGGACAGGAGACCGAAACTATCTCTCCGGCTTCACTCAGACTCTGCATGGTCATCCAGGTCGACGAACTTGAGGAGCTTTAATCAATTTCCGTGGCTGTTTCAACAGGCGTTTATTTCCAGCGTCATCCCCTGCGCGTCTGCATTTAAATCGCCTATCATCTAGCAGTTTTAGCTGCATACACTTCCACGCACACTTCCCCACCCACTTTACATTCAATTCCTAAACTGGGAGGCACCAAGAGGCGCAGAGAGGAAGGACAGAAGAACGACAACATCCCAAAGAACAAGTGACAGCTACAGACTTTCTTGATGCACACTCGGTCTGCACAACTTCTAATTTATGGACCGAAGAAAATTTCTTCCGGCCTCTTGTCACTGATTTGCGCAAAGAATGTTAAACGGCCGATTTCATCCCGCGTGTGCAGTTTTACAGCAAGCGTGTAATGTGTCCATCATGATGGGTAACAAAAATACTTTGGACTTAAATAAATCATTAATGTAAGAAAATATTAAATAAACTTTGATTTGGTTATACTTTATTATTATTATTATTATTATTATTATTATTATTATTATTATTATTTTAGTTCAGTAGGCAGGTACAATAGTAAAATTACTATAAGTGCATGTAAACCGATACGCAATATTTTTATATATATTTAATTATGAATTTATAATTACTCATGACGGCTAATTGCTGCATCTTACATTTCCACAAATCTACTTTTGCTACAAATAAGTAAATGCAGAAATTAGTTATTTGAAAATAAATATCCCGTCAATAAAATACCCCCCCCCCCCAACCCCTCATATTTTAGATGCTGATGATTTTATTATTGTCTTTGCACAATATTTTGATGCCGCTTTCGTGAGATTTAAATTAAAGGAGCATAATATAATTTATTCAGAGGAAAAAGGAAAAATTAAACAAGAAATGGTTTAGTCTTCCTAAATATTACCATCTGGAGGCGCGTATTTGAAAATCTCCGTGAAACTCAGTGCTTCGGTTGAATCTAACATTTCCTATAACAATTTGGGGCTTTCCGTAAAATAAAGTTTTCTGAGGCGAGTGCTGCCTGCTTCCCATAACGCCGAAACTATCATATTGAGTTTGGAAACATTGTGCAACCGGTCGTAATGACAGGTTAGGATTATTAAATTACCGCGTGACGTGAAATGGATCCGTTGTATACACAAATAATAGTAAACACAATTTTAGAACAACTTATTAAAATGTTTTCATCAGAGAAACTAATTGCCCGGCGGACGGAAAAAGACAGCTGTGTTTACACATTGGTTTGGTTGAACATAACCGAAATAATCAGTTCAGGTCATTTGTTCCTTTCTCGTCACCTCAGTCAGGTCTTCCGTCCTAATTTATTTACCGTAATTGTAACGGTGACAAGGCTGTTTTATAAGCTGTCGTTGTGAAAAAGCCTAAATAAAATGTAATTAAATCTCATCTCTGCGTTTTTTTTTCTAAAGGAGTGTTTATTATTCGAAGTAATTGAATATTGAATTAAATCAGTCGAAATGCCACTACAGTTGCCACTGAGAATGATTACATTTGAAAATGGCTAGGAAGTCCAAATTTCTTAAATAAAATCTCATGCAAGTTAGGAGCTTGTGCTTATTTTCCTTTGGGGTAAAAGGGGGAAGGGGGGGGACTTGTTTGCAGACAACGCTATGGACAAACTGTGGACGATTTAAGCCAATAACATTGTGATGTTTCCTATAGCTTGATGGAATCTTGGCTATCATGGCCTGATCTGTGTTAAGCTACATATACAATGAGGTGCAGAACCTCATACAATCAACCAGGATGACAAAGTAAACATTAAAGGAAAATGCACCACAAATGACTGATTGGTAGTTAAATGACAGGCATAAAATAAAATTTGTGTTTGAAAATAATCATAAACACAATACTTTGCTTTTCCCATGAGTTAAAAAAAAAAGACTATGGAGATCACAGTTCAAAAACACAAATCTAAACAAGTGTCAGTAAATATACTGGCTGGAGTCAGTGTCAGAGTATAAATCTGTTTGTGCTCTATGACAGCCATGGAGGATAGATATCATGTGAATCAGTGAATCTGTTATTCAGTACATCAGTACATCAGTTCTGTCATTTCATCTCTTTTTGACTAATTGCTTTTTTATTAGTTTGCTTCCATGTCAGCCATGAGGTCTGACAGAGAGGCAGGAAATCAGAGCTTCTGCATGAAGTTTCTCTTTGTAAACATTGGCAAGCACTGTAGAGCACAAGCATAGTGCCCTAACTAGGAGAGTAATTGTAGACAGCAGGGCTACGCAGGCCAGCTGAAGTTGCCACTAATTGGGAATGACTTCTCCATTGCCGGTTTATTTTAAAGCTTCAAACTGATACAGTGCAGAATGCAAAGGCTTTCTGAAACACCTTGTGTGTGCTGTGGATAACCATGACCCTGAGCAGCAAGCTGGGTCTTATAAGGTGCTTATGCCAGAGATAAGCAAAGGGTGTCATAAAATCTATCCTGGCATTATTTGCGTATTTCCAACAGTGCTACCCACAGGTTCTGGTATTTGCCACACAACATTCTCGTGTCGTACTCTATTCACTTCAAGTACAGCCAAGCATGGGAACTTCTGGCACATCCTAGATTCTCAGAAGCTGTGTTTTCCTGTGTATGTTTTCTTTATAAATGTTCAGCATTTAGAAGTAGCATTCCTGCAGTAAGTCGCCATTGGCTGACGCATATTATGTGCCTGTTGTCTTGAGCTTGCGTGTATTTGACATGCACATTGGCACCCAGTCCACACTGTCCATCTGATTTTAATAATGGAACAGGCCAGGAGTTTTAAACATACCCTCGTGCATTCTAAGTAAATGTGTTTCTCATGGGTGACATCAGATCAGATGAAAGGACGGATGAAAAAATAGAAGGGATTAAAAATGTAGAATGGGCTCAAACCATAAAGGAGAAATCGATAGAATTAATAAAAAAAACAAGCTCCCCATGGAAGATGTGCAATTAAGGGGTGACAAATTCTTATGACCTGGTCTATGGTATCATTTCACCGAGCAAATCATCAGTGAAGGCTACATCTGCTCTTCATCAGAGCCCTCTCCAAAATGTTGTTATTGAGACATTAATGTTGAATACTGCTTCTTTTATGGTACTATAGTGAGCAACAAAATGATAATTAAAAAGACTTTGCTCATGTTTAAAGGCTGAGGCTGAATGTTAAAAATTGCAGCTCTGCCTAAGACTTAATTGACCATGGCATCCAGCTTGAGCCCATGGACAATTGCTTACGCTTCTTTGATTGTCCATTGAGTCTGATCCAAAGTACTCTTTAGAACATGCTCCATTTATATTAACTGTCTACCATTTAGTGCATTCCATCTCCACCACGTATAGCCCTATTGGGCATCCAAACATTTAAGTCACTAAAATCTGAACATAAACTAGTTTTAGAGGTGAAATGAAAGAAGAATGAAATAAGCTGTATTATTATTAATATAACAAAAGGTGTGCAATTTGAGTTATCATTTACTCAACGATTTACACTATTGGCTGAATTATTGTTTGACTCTAGCTTTGGGCTTTAGAATTTTATGTAACATTAACTTTATGGGTAGTATGTAAGAAAATGGGTGAATCTGTCCCTAGTTATTAAAAGTAATTTATATACTAACTCATCCAGAACAATAATGTTCTGGTCTGCTGTGATCTAAATTTAGTTTAGTTGAGTCCCAGTTGTTTAATGGCCTAGCATTCCAAGAATTAATGAAGTTTGTGGTAAGAAAAGGGAAAAAAATATGATGAAGGCAAAGATTAAATGATACCTTGGGAATATTTTAAATTTTATGTGAAACTGGAAAAGGCTAAGCACGTGTGTCCCAGTGCTTGTTAAAGTTTGGAGTTCAGCTCTCTATTAAGACCTGATACTTAGTGGTGGAAGTACTGCACAATGTACTCTAGTAAACATACTGTAGTTGGAGTAAAAGTCCAGTAATACAGTATGTCAATTGATTAAAAGTTAAAGTAGTGATCATAAACATTACTCAAGCAAGAGTAAAAAAGTCAACCAGAAGTATAGACAAGCAGTGTCTTGAAATTAAATTATTGAAATTTTGCACGTATTGTCAAATACTGTTTAGGAGTACAGGCCAAGAGTTTTAACTGGTTTACAGTTTTCTAGGATTATTAGATTATTAATTTTTGACTCTATCACATAGTAAAAAAAAAGGTATTATATCAGGTGGCAGAAACAGCTGCATGCACACAAAAACCTTACGGTGAAAGATTACAGACAAAGACAATTTGTGATGCAACAACAGGGTCAGAGAACAGGATGCCCTTTGGATTTCATGCTGCCATCATCAGTAAGATCTTGACCAAAAATGAACACAGCTATCCACATAAATGTTACAATGTGGTGTAAGTTTGTTAGAACAAAGCCATCACAAAAGTGCATGATAATCAAAGCTAAAGGATATCCAACAAAATGTGATCTAATCTTACTGTATATTATCCTATCTTATAGGTTTATAGGAGTTGTAGTTGAATTCGGTAGTGTTTTAGGAAGCCATCCAGCAGGCGTGGATTCAATAAGTGATACCAGGGCACTGCAGATATCTTTTTGACTTGATCCAGCAGGTTTTGAAGAATAAAGAACTTCACAACAAATATAGCTTTATGCATGCAGTAGCAACTTAATTAAATGAAATAACAAATTGTTTAAAAATTATCTAAACATTGTTCTAAAACAATCAAACCATTCAATTTCACTTTTGTCTCAAAATTGCCACTACCTGTATATATTTCTCTGCATCAACAGCTGTTCACTGTGGGTGAGTCAAAATGTTTAGGAACTACATGGAAAAACGTTGATTATCCAATAGTGCATTAGAAGCCATTAAGCTTGATGGCAAGCTGTTGAAGAGAATTTTGTGCATATTCTGTAAATTGAAGCAATTGTATCAAGTATCCTGACTGACAGCATAGAATGTTTTCAGAAAGCATCATATTGGCTCTCGCCATTTGCCCATTACCCTAGGGATAATATCTTGATGTTAAACTAACTGCGATTGAAAATTTCTCCATGCATGCTCACCATACAGAAAACCTGAACTGAGTTCCCTGGTTGCTCACTATGGCCTTTGCTATGACAAAGTACACTGTCCAGTCCAAAAAAAAAAAAAAACCCTTTTGGACTTAAATATGAAAGTACTTAAAAACCTTTGACTGAATAACAATCTTTTAACTCTAAGTGATGCAATTTCTAGAAAATTATTTCACTTATTAATTGACCACCACAAGTTTTCATTGTTGATCAAGTCACCTGATATCAATACAGGATCTTGGCAAAAAATTAGGCTTTGCTTAAGGCTGTCAAAACAATGACATGATGAATGCACACTGTAATCAAAGCTAAAGGCAATCCAAAGAGTTTGCTAATTTTTTTTGACTGGGCAGTAAAAAATACGTTTGATAATCACCATTAGGACTTAGGCGAAATTTAGGGAGGATCTGTGACAAATTTGACAGAAAAATGTTACCATGGTCTCTGTGGAGAATAAAGAGGGAATGATTTCCCTGCAAACAGGGTGTGACATACGTGGAACAGGAAAGATGAACCTATAGATGTCTTGGAGCATGTTTGGGTCACCAGTATTTGCACTGTAGTAGTTGATGTGTTGGATGTGATTAGCATACTGGGGAAATGAGAAAGCACATACAGTTTTTCTATTAACTACTGTGTAGAAGTTCTCAACTCCAGTATCTTTATCTCTTGATCGACCTCCTAGGTTATAGCCCTTACAAGGCATGACTGTGGAATAATGCATTCTTCTGAGGTTTCTCTGGCAGAGGCTGGATATATACAGGAGAGAGAGAGTCAGCTTTGTTGCTTTTTTTTTATGTCCATACAAGATGGTGAACTCAAAACTGGCAAAAAGATGCCCTGGCCCATTGTGCATTGCAGGTGTTTAGTCTAGCAGGTTTATTTAGACTCACTTAATAAACTCAACATTCTTATGGTCTGTGAAAATCATGAATGAATAATTCTTCCAATGCCAACTTCACGGTGAGGAGTTTTCTGTTGATGATGTTGTATTCACACTTGGCAGGGGACAACCTCCTGTAGAAGAATGGGTAGGGCGTTTTTCCAAATCACTGTGAGAGGACAGCCCATTTCTGTTCAAAGGCATCCACCTCCTCTTGTTTTTTCGAATGGGAATGAGGTGAATGCTTCTTTGAGGCTTTTAAATGCTTTATTTTCTCAACTATTTCACTTCAACCTTTCTTTTTAGCAGGGTGATACTATGTTGCTGTCACCTTTGTACAATCACTGATAAGTATAGGCTAATTATTGAAAATTATTGAAAATTATTGCAGTTTGCAGATTGTTGTGGGCATGGTTGCTGTTTACATTGACCCTTATATTCCACTAATATTTTGAATATTACCCAAATGAGAATAAAAAGGAATTATGTAACCACCTCAATTCCAACAGTTACAGTCCAGCCTGATCTGAATAAGTTTTTAATAGAATGAGAGGGGATGTATAATCCTTTAATCTTAAATCTGTTCAATATGAAAACATTAGCCATTGTAAAACAGATTCTTACTTTCTTGTGGGAATGAGTATATTCTTTCTGTGCATGTTTGCCCCATGTGGGGATAGCATTAGACTCCCACTCCCATCAGTCTTTGCTTTGGTCTTTCATTGATTGGTTCCTGGTCTTTGGTAGAGGAAGGGGTGCTGATTGGCTCACATTTTACAGACAGTGAAGTGCATAACCAAACATAGATCAGACTGGATTCTTGTAAACATTCATAACACAGAAGGTGGGATTTGCTTAAAAAGCCGGAAAACCTAACCTAACATCAAGCTGAGAAAACTTCTTTCTTTTTTGTTTTTCTTCTTCTGTTACATTTCTAGTAGATTAAATGCTTTACAGCATGTGGAACAACTTTGCACATGTCAAAAAAATTGTGTTATTATTAAATGCTTTCAGCAAATTAATGCAGATTAGCAATGTGCTAGACTACAGACTGCCTCCTTTATTCTCCATGAACAAAAGAGACCTGCAAATGCAGATGAAACAAGGGGTGAACCCCTGATTCATGACTTCCTCAATGTACTTATCAACAGCTTGAGTCTCCTTGACAAGCAGTTGGTAAATTGTTTAATAAGGGAACGTTCTCATCCCAAGAGCTTGATGGAACAGTCATAAGTGTGGTTTTGTATTGGCAAACTAGCTTTGGCCTTGCTGAAGAATTTGTGATATTTAGGGTTAATTACTACTTCAGACTTGCTTTATGGGCCTTCAGTAATTGTTGAGGATATTCTCATTGATAGAAACACTGGGAATGACAAACCACAGATCCGTTTTTAGGTCAGATGTGTTATGGGAGTTGTAATTAGACTATACATTAAAAAGCAAAACTTGCAGATTACACTTACATGTTTTACACAAGCACTTAATGTATTGTAGTTCATATTTTAGATGAAATATTAAGTGTGTGTATACTGTATGTCTATATGATTTTTGTGGCTATTAAAGCTTGTGCAAAAGTGCAAAACTATTACTCTCATAATGTAACATATAAAAACATGGGTAGGGTATAGAGGAATGGGCTGATTGGCACATAGCTCTCTGCCGAGCACCGTGTTATAAATGATCACTGAGTAGTGTGTCTGTTGCAGATCATAATCTCTTCTTGTTGTGTTAATTTGACTTAGCTGTCATTGTACTACTACTACTACACTTTTTTTTCCTCACACCAATTTCATTCACACCAATACCCTTGAGTTTGATTTGTCACCATGTCTACCATGTTAATTCCATTTGATTTTTTATGCATGCCAGGCCATCGGTGATTGTGTGGTTAATGACAGCGGTTGGAGAAACAAAAACAAATCCAAATTGCTAATGAATTTCAAACACAATGTGGAGACCATCAAGAAGCCATTCAGAGAGGAAATAACCATTAGGTGGTTGTGAGCGCAAAACCTCAGGCTCAGCTAATTGTATACAGAATCCTTCATGACTAAGATGATATTTTAATACCTATGTGAGCTTTCTTTGTTTTGCAACTTAGACTTATGTCAATTTGTGTGTGTGTGTGTGTGTGTGTGTGTGTGTGTGTGTGTGTGTGTGTTTGTACAAGTRTGTGTGTGTGTGCGTGTGTGTGTGTGTGTGTGTGTGTGTGTGTGTGTGTGTGTGTGTGTGTGTGTGTAGATTTTTCTATTAGTATACAATGGGGAAAATAATTCTTTGATCACCTGCAGAGATTGCTCACTTACAAAGAAATGAAGGATCTATAATTTTTTTTTATCTATCTATTGTAAAGGTCATGACTTAGTACTTGTTGGAGAAATCAGAAGCAGAAAGGTAAGACGTTTCTTGTAATTGGTTATCAGGTTTGCCCGTTATCAGGTGGGATTTTGGTCCACCATTCTTTACAGATCTTCTCTAAATCCTTAAGGGTTCTTGCCTGTCGCTTGGCAGCTTGGAAGATCCATCCATGACATATCTTCAGGAGGTTCTCATCTAAAATTTTACAATACATGGCCCCATCCATAGGCCCCTCAATGCAGTAAAGTCAGCCTGTACCTTTAGAAGAGAAACAGCCTTAAAGCATGATGTTTCCACCTCTGTGCCTAACTGTCTGGATGGTGGTCTAAAGGTCCTAGTCAGGATTTTTCTTCCTCCAAACATAGCAAGTCTGGTTGATGCCAAAGAGCTCAATTTAGATCTCTTCTGACCACAGCACTTTATCCCGATCCTTCTCTGTTCATTGGCAAACCTCAGACGGGCCTGTACTTGTGCCTTCTTGAAATGGGGGACTCTGCAGCACTGTAGGATTTCAATCCATAGCGGCTTATTGTGTCACCTGCCTTGAGATCATTTCTCTTTTCATACAGTCAACCAAAAACACACACACACACACGCACACACACACACACACACACACACTATGGGCAATTTGGAAATACCAGTTAGCCTAATCTGCAGGTCTTTGGACTGTGGGAGGAAATTGGAGTACCTGGAGGAAACACACCAAGCACAGGGAAAACACACACATGAGATGTGAATCAAGCCTGGCCAGAAATTGAACCCAGACCCTGGAGGTGCAAGGCCACATTGCTAACCCCTACCTCACCATGCCACAGATATGTATTAACTAATTTATACAAAATGTGTATACTGTATATATTGTGTTTGGGTGTATATATATATAATACATATATATAAAATTTGCATATATATAAAATTTGTGTTACCCAAACAGCGGATATGGGTCTGCCAATTTTGGAAGAAATGGAAGATGTCACTGAGTGAAAAGAACTCTTATCTTAGTGACAGTGATTTTTAGTTGTTATGAAGAAAACTAACTTTGCCCATTACATTCATTCCATGGATATTAAATGGCTATTAGTATGCTTAGCTCCTCATCAGTAAATTGGAAAGTTTATAAATCTGAATGTGTTTTCACTAACACTTTTAAAAACAACATATAAAATTCCAGCAGTTCTTTAACAATCAGCTTGTCGTTTTTATTTGCTTTTTCAAATAGTTCCAGAATACAGCTTTTAAGATGGTGCCAAATATGAATGGGTGATGGCTGAAAAGCTTAGTCTCTGGCTTGGATTTGCACTCTTATTATCATTACCGCAAACTGTAATTCACATGTCACTCATGGCCACATGAGCACAGGGGCTGATTTGGCATTCCAGCAATAAGCATTTCTGAATGTTTCCAGGCCTTCATCTAGTTTCCATCATACAGTATATACAGGACAGGGCTGAGCAACATAATAAGAGGCAGAGTGAAAATACAGCGGTAAGCATGGCAGCACAGGGATGGATCTGCAAAGAGAGAAAGAGAGTGAGAGATTTGTAAAAAAAAAAAGAAAAAAGAAAAAGAAAGAAAAGAAAACGTGCAAAAAATAAATGTGAACTTTATCATCTGTTGCAAAGATAGGCACTATAGAGGCATTCTACAGTGTCATCTGTCCTGAGTTTCAGAGAATACTGTACCTGTCACCTTTATTTTTCTTTCTCTGACATTTGACAGCTTATATTTTACTAAACATGCTTTGGGATTGACATCAAGTCCTATTTAGTAGGTACTAGACTTCAATTATTTTGGAAGGTTTACAGTGGTTATTAAATCTATTTTAACAGGATACGGTAGATTCTCATCTCTCAATTCCAGCGAGGAGCATTCTTAAAAACACCTTTTGTTGAAAATAACAGATGGTGTGTGCACTATATACACCCAAAGTCTTCTCTTTCCTTAATTTTTTTTTTAAAGACATTTTTTAAACTCCAGAGACACTATAATTTAGACTTCCCCAAAGCAAGAACTCAAAGACAACATACTATTTCAATCAAAGACAGTGCCAGTCCCATCACATTGACTGCCAGCATGTGGTTTCTCTTCATGATACTTTAATTCCTCATGGTTTCTCTTCTTTATCAGGGCCACACAAAAATGATTTATTAGAGCAGTCCAGCTTATATTTTTAGGAAAAGATCCCTCTGTCACTGTTAATAAAACTGTCTGTTCTAGAGTGTAGTAGCAGACTCCTCAGAAAATGGATCTTTTTACAAAGCTCTCTTTATATGATCAATGTTAGAACCAAACAATGGGATGAAAGCCTCAGAAAAAGGCTAAAAATAGACAATTAGTTATAAAATGATTTTTGAAGGATACAAATCAAAACCTGGGACTTCAACAAACTGGGAACCATCAGTTTGCATACTGCCAATGGGCACAAATTCCATCTATTCCAGCTAGCTGTATTCATTTAATTAACTTTTGTCAAATGTTTTTATTTATTTATTTATTTAATCCATTATTTATTAAAACACTACAGAGCATTTTGCAGAGCTTAAATTTGTCAGATATCAGCCTTCTATTAAAAAGTTTCGAAAATGTTCGGGAGCAGACAATGTTTATAACACCAAGTTCCTTTGATGATGGATGGAGAAATATGAGCACATGGTCTTGGTGTGTTTGATGAATTGCTCCCCCCAGTGCTGGAAACCACAGGTCCAGAAAAATTATTATGTACTTATAAATATAGCCTTAAAAACACAGTAACAATAGCCAGAGAGTGGCTTGGGGAGTTTTAGGTATTGTTATATATTGCATTGCGTATGGGTGTTTTTATATTTTGAATTCTATAATTTATATATATATATATATAAAAAAGAATAAATAAAAAAAATATATAAAACTCACTAATTATTTTAACCTAAAACTATGAAGCCAGCAGTATATGCTGAACTTTCAATCTTCCTTTTCATGTTCTGTTAACCTGAGCACTGTTTTGTAACTTAGCATTATAAATATCTTAATGGATTTGAAAACACTGTTAATGGAACACTGTTAATTATGAGTCAAGGTGTTGGAGACCTGCAGTGTAGATTTTGTTAATTGATTCTCAGGCTAAAATATGCTAAACCTGTGTTTGGCGTGCTGCTTATGTACAAGCCCTGGCTGGGGTAAAATTGTGCAAAGTTTTATCTTATGTGTTTTAGTGCCCTGTCTTGTGAATATCCTATTAGCTGACATTCTTGCTTTGTATTTAATAAAAAAAAAAAAAAATTGCACTATAACTGAGTAGGTACCTATGCAGAGCAAAATTCCCGGTATTCAATTAACAATCAGTGTTTTCAATTAACACCCTACAGTGCTTACATAGATTCAGATGGAATTCATATGATGTTTAAAAGGCACTAGGGATTTTACTGTGTACAGTATGTGTGTGAGGGATGTTGCAATAGATTTTGAACTGTGTCGACTGGCTCAATAACCCAAACGTTCGGAGAATCACTGCTAAAAAGTCAAGCAGCTCCATAACACCAGCAAACGAAAATATTTGGAGCCACAAATGGATAATGTGTGCCATTTACACCATAGAAAAAAAATGGGAAAAACATGAATAAAGAATATTTTCAGTGGCGAGAAAATACTCAGTGGGAAACATAGCATTAATGACATCTCTGTGTGGATTGCTAGCAGTTCTTCAACCTTCTACAGCCACAAAAATACTTGTGCACTATTGATGAAAGACATTCCCAGCAAGAATTTATGGTTATCAAAACATTGTGACAATGTTAATTTGGCATCGTTACACATGCTGAAGGATCTTTGGTATTATATTAAATGTTAAGATGAATTTGATGACATGAGAATGGACCATCGTGATTGCATGACATTTTGATAGGGTCGTACAAATGACCCTAATACTATGTTGTAAAAACTATTTAAAAGTAGTATTTATTATGATTTATTTATTTACAGCATTTAATTTTGCCTCCTAACTGAAATACACCCATGAAATCCTCTCTTTCTGCAGCTAACTCGATTTCCTGTGCAGGACTTGAACACCAGTCTCGATGGTAAGAGTGGTTGCATATCACTCATCCAGCGGGTAAGGGGAGTAACAGAGTAATGGGTGGGTGGATGGGGGGTGTCGGAAATGTCTCCCCAAGTGTATGAAAGAGAGGAACCTGACACCACTAATAAACTGACAAACATCAACCAGCATTCAAGCTGATCAAAAATCCCTTTGACATGTACTGTCCTGTGAGTTATTACACTTGGTTGGGAGGAAACAGCATTCAGAGTAAGCATTACACTGGAACACAAAAAAAAGAAGAAGAAGAAAAGTATTTGTGTGTATGCGTGTACATTCGTGTCTGTGTGTGCGAATTATAGGTAATTGTGGTTAACAAAACCTAAAATTAACTACTAATAGCATGCAGTCACAGAGAAAATACCTTCATGTGGGTTTGAGGTGAGCTTCATGGGTGAAAGTATTCAATAAACAACACTAACATAATATTTGCAGGCTTTTGCATGTTGCGCTGAAACTCAACATTAACAGCTTTTTTCTTGCACTGTATGTTGCAGTGTTTCAGATTTTTTCCTGACACAATTTGTAAGCGACTGTAGGCGAAAAGTGTGTTTTGCCAAATATGTTTACATGGATTTCTAATCAAATTTATTTCTCTTCTCTTCACTCTGCCTTTCCAAGATATTAAATAACAAGAACTTTTTTCTTTTTTCTACTATACCCAAAAGAAAGGCTGCACAATTATTTGCATAAAAACTGAGATTAGAGGTAAAAAAATAGAAAATAGACCTGTGCAATTATTTAGTTACAAAAGGCTGCTGTAAGGTTGAGTACCTTCAGCCTTGTTGACGCTAAGTCGCTTTCATTTTCAGCCAAATAGAGTACAATCTCTGTTTAAAGTAAAGTATTAAATCTGACACATGACTGTTCATAACATCACTTTTACTCAACATTTAGATTCTAGCACATAACAGTCTTAGTTCAGGTATTTTACACACCCTCACCTCGGATATGTTTGCTCTAATGACCCGTGTTTTATCTCATAGTGACATTTCACATTACTGCTTTAATTAGCACCACAGTTAAAGAACATATACGTCAAACTTCCTGCAGGAAGAATAAACATACAATGATCCGTCCATACATCTTTGAAGATTCAGTTTTCAAAAGTTACATACGGTACCTTTTTTTTTGGAGTAAGCCATGCTGTTTCGTACAGTATGTGTGTATGCATGTGTATATATGTATATATAGAGTCTATCCCATGATGAGGGGTACACCCTGGACAGGGTGCCAATACATTGCAGGCCATACACACATACCCGTACACACACATTCATACCCTTATTCAGACACTACGGGCGAGTTGGGAATACCAATTAGTCTAATCTGAATATCTTTGGACTGTGAGAGGAAACTGGAGTACCCTGAGAAAACCCACCAAGCACGGCGAGAACATGCAAACTCCATGCAAACCTGGATCGTAGAGGTGCAAGGTGACAGTGCTAACCACTAAGTCATTGTGCCAGCATACAGCACTTTAGTAACTATCATATTGGGCAAAACCATCTAATTCTAATTTTAAAATTCATGATTTAGTGTTTCATACAAACACACACACTCACACAGACACACACACACACATATGCACATCACCGAATCCTTCATCTCTTAAAGAACAGTGATTTTCTTTTTCTGAACTTTGGTTTTAGAGAGGCAGTATCGAAGATGTCATCAATTTTGGTGGCCTTTGCCACTCTCCTCTGGTTGCATATCATCGGGTATCACTTTCCAGACTCTTCAAAGATTGGCGGTGTGCCTCTGTCTCCTGAGACTCAAAGACAAATCACCCTTCAACATCAAATGCAGACGGGTTTAATGGGTCATCATGTACTCAGGTATCAGTGATGTGAAACGAGACAAAGAAAAATGCATGCTTCAGGCATAAACCTCGCTGATCAGGTTTCAACCAACTGCACCCAAATGAGCACAAATAAAAACAGCCATGCAGCTCTCAAGCCGTTTCTCAAGACTGGAAAGAGTTAGAGGGGTCAGGACCTCTGGTTGAGGTTCACTGTTTTGAGCCTTGTAGTCGACAGGTGGAGCACACGGCCACTAATACACACACATCTAACAGCACCAAACATCTTTGATTTAATCTATGTGGAGGAAACATATTATTTAAGCTCCCAACATGTTTTTACCATCAATCAAAATACATATATGCTTAATAAAATTAGAGTAAAAAAATATATATTTTGCACAGTAAAAAAAATAAATAAAATAAACATAATAACAAACTGATAAAGCGCTTTTTAAAACAACAAGAAGATTGTGCTTTCCATAAAGGTAAAAACATTGCTTTAAAAAAAGTATTAAACTATAATATAAGTAAAACTAAAACTACAATAACCACAATTGTGTAAAAGAAAGAAAATTTGTCTCATTTTAAAAGCAATACAAAAAAAACGCATTTCAATTTCAGCCTCAAACCATTTAAAGCTCTGGAAAAATCCCACTAGCACCATTGGACTTGCAATCAACATGTGCCATTCACAATAGTTTCTGAGCTCAGCTCTTGCCCCCAAATTGACTGTTACTTGCAATTTGTCTACTGTTGGTTGGTTTTCTACAGCAAGTCCCTCAACTCATTGTCTGCACCACTTGTACTGCAACCCTGAAAGCGATGAAACCAGACTCAGAAAGGCTGAGGGTCTGGAAGTGATTTCACTCAATTGCAACGCAGATGAATTGGCTCCAGCAGTGTAAAGTCAACATGGTTGCATGTTGGCCACGCCATAGTCTTCGTGCAGTGGTCTGGAGCAGCTTGGTGATGAAGTAATTTCCCTTGAGCTTTGCACTTCGAAAATGTAAAGGCCATCCCTCTTGGACTCTGCAAACTTTCCTGTCCCTTTCTTTTTTTTCCCTCTTTTTACTTGGTCTCACTGCCTTCCATCCTTTTTATGGCTCTCACATGCCTCAAATCCACACCATGGTATTTCTTTTCCCAAAAGGCTGCAATAAGACAAATTTTGTAGGAAGAGTACAAATGTATATTGGTCTGTGTTCACACTTCAACACTCTCTGAAATATTTATTTCCTCTTTTGCTGTTTCTTTAAAACTCAGCTGTGGATCGCGTCATGCACCCATCTGCGGCTTCTGTAAGTCATTATCAGAGACCGGTGCTGATGGGAGGATGCTTTGCTTGGCAAGCTTGTTGCTCTGTGGCTGCATTTGATGCTTCTCAGGGTTTAGAGAGCTTCCCTTTCAGTCCCCTTCCGTACACATCAGCATGTTTGTTTTTCTTTCACTCTTACAACCTCCTTCCTTTAGCATAGCTCAACTGTTCAATGTAAGTTAAATAGCGGAATAATTGAATAGGTGTTAATACTTTTGTCAATTTATGTCTCCTGCACACTGAAAAGTGTTTCGCTTTACAAACAGCTTTTCAGGAGTGGCCAGGAAATATTTGCAGAGATTAATATTTTATTTTGTTAATCCTAATTAAAAGGTATAATATTTTCTCCTTCTAACTTTATTGTATATAACAGTCCCACTAAGGAATATTTACAGGGTCACTAAGGAAATATTATGTGGATTTTGAAATTTTATTTCCATTCAAATTTGATATTTAAGACATTACACTGTAACTCAACTTGCCTGGGGCAGCATGAATGTGATTTTATTGTGGCAATCATATGGCTTTTGACATGACATTCAAGAAGTCCAGTCATATAAAACCGACTGGCTCTGAAGTCTGCAGAGGCATATAAAGGGCCTGAGGTACATAAACCACCAGTTCCAGTCTTCCTCTATGACCTGAATGGTTCACTGTGAGGTTTATGGCAAATGTAAATGAATGCTAAAAAGGTAATTTACTGTATATCTGACCACACACACACTCGTTCCACAACTGTGCATTTTTGCTTTTAATAGAGAATTTTTTTTAATAGAGATCTTTTTTTTATTCTACCTACTAGCAACATTGCTCCACTTTTCCTGATAAAGATTATTCAGATCTATCAAACTATGAGGTGCTTTGTTGTGCACAGCCCTCTTAATGTCATTTCACATGCTTTTAATAGAATTTTACCACTGGTAAAATATTTCCTTGTTGTCTTTATCCCTGTATGGTTGAAGGCTGGCATTTTTATGTCATATATATAATACTGTATTAGTTGTCATTGTGAAAATTCATAATTGCTCAGTTAAAGCTTTGAGCCTGCAACCAATTCCCAGGACTGCCAGAGAGGTATTGTGTCGCCTCTTGAACATGATCTTAACCTCTTAACTGCTTGAGCTATTTGGCCTATAAGTTGATTTGCTTTAAATAAAAAGCTATGCCAAATAACGATTGATTCTCCATCATAACATCTAGCAATATGACTAATTAACTAATTAATTAACTAATTTATTGAAATGGTGATATACAGTACATAGAATGAAGCTAAAGAAAATCATCAATAAGCATTCAGAGATTCCCTGTTGGAAGTATATCAGGAATTATGAAGAAGGTTTCTGGGTTTTATTTATTTTTTTACATATTGTATTATATACAGTACAGACCATAAGTTTGGACACCCCTTCTCATTCAAAGAGTTTGAATTTGTATTATAGCAAGAAAAAAGCAGCTACTGTAAGTGAAGAAAAAAAACGAGCGGCCATCATTACTTTAAGAAATGAAGGTCAGTCAGTCCGAAAAATTGGGAAAACTTTGAAAGTGTCCCCAAGTGCAGTCACAAAAACCATCAAGCGCTACAAGGAAACTGGCTCACACGCGGACCGGCCCAGGAAAGGAAGACCGAGAGTCACCTCTGCTGCGGAGGATAAGTTCATCCGAGTCACCAGCCTCAGAAATCGGCGGTTAACAGCAGCTCAGATCAGAGAGCAGGTCAATGCCACACAGAGTTCTAGCAGCAGACACATCTCTAGAACAACTGTTAAGAGGAGACTGTGTGAATCAGGCCTTCATGCTAGAATATCTGCTAGGAAACCACTGCTAAGGACAGACAACAAGCAGAAGAGACGCGTTCGGGCTAAAGAACACAATAAAGAACACAATAAAGAACACAATAAAGAAAACTCGCTGAATGAGAAGGTGTATCCAAACTTTTGGTCTGTACTGTACATTTAGTTATCATTTGCTCAGGTTGGGCTAATAGTACCACTATTTGGGGACAAAGTATCACACTTCTTGTGATGCCTAATAAAAATTCCTTGTTTACTTATTGGACATTTATTATCAAATCATGAATATTTTGAGAACGTTTTAATGTCAGCATATCATCTGTAATTGATTGGAAAACTAACACTTCAGTCGTTTGTTCTTTCCACTTGATTCAGTTGTCCTTTCCACATGATTCCCTCAGGCTGGATAGTCCTTTCTAAGCTGCATGAGCCCACCCAACATTCTGTGAAGTAACACACACACACATCATTTCACCGCATCTCACAGCATATTATTTTGACTGTAAAGCTCATCAATCTTACTGTGCAGCTATAATACTTTTTTAAATAGTACCACTTCAAATACCAGTGCTGCTACACCACATACTCTTTGCTGTGCTTAGCAAGTCTAAGAAGAGTGGCATCTGTCATAAGTGATGACTTTTCTCAAGCATTGTCTCAATTTACTGATTGTAAATGTCTAAATTATCACCCTACCAGCACCTAGCATGATACCATTATAAATGAATATCTTAAGGCATGAAAACTGCATGGAGTACTATGTCTTTTGAAATTGATACATGCATATTTTTCTTCTTGTCTTCACTTGTCTTTCGTGAAATCATTGCCTTGCATCTCAGAGTTCTTTCTTGGGAATGCACAATATCAAACACAAGTGTACAAATCTTATGCAATCGCCTAGTCAAAGTCCAGAAAACAAGAAAGGCCTTAATAGTCTTGTGCATATGTAAATTCCCTAAATGGACTGAAGCAATGTTGTAAAGAAGAATGGGCTAAAACGATATGAGAGTCTGATAAAGGAAATAATTACTTCAAGTTATTGCTGCTAAAAAGTGGCTCTACCAGCTATTGAAACAGGGTGTACTTACAGTGCATTGGTAAGGTATTCACAGCACTTCACTTTTTCCACATTTTATGTCACAACCTTACTCCAAAATTAATTAGATTCATTATAAATTCTACAAACAATACCCCATAATGGCAACGTGAAAGAAGTTTGTTTAAAATCTTTGCAAATTTATTAAAAATAAAAACCTAAAAGAAATCACATGTACATAAATTTTCACAACCTTTGCCATGACACTCAAAATTAAGCTCAGATGCATCCTGTTTCCACTCATCATCCTTCAGATGTTTCTATAACTCGATTGGAGTCCGCTTGTGGTAAATTCAGTTGATTGGACATGGACATCAAGGAGAACCTTCCAGAAGAACAACCATCTTGTAGCATCATACTTAAAAAGACTTGAAGCTGTAATTGTTGGCAAAGGTGCTTTAACAAAAAGCATTGTCATTGCCTATTGGCAAGCCAGGTGAGCTATCATGTGCCTCTTACTGAGGAGTGGATTCCGTCTGGCCAGTCTACCATACAGGCCTGATTGGTGGAGTGCTGCAAAGACGGTGGTTCTTCTGAAAGGTTCTCCTCTCTTCACAGAGAAATGCTGGAGCTCTTTCAGAGGGACCACTGGGTTCTTGGTCACCGCCCTTCTCCCCCGGTCGCTCAGTTTGGCTTTGCAGCCCACTCTAGGAAGAGTCCTGGTGGTTTCAAACTTCTTCCATTTATGGATGATGTAGGCCACTGTGCTTATTGGGATCTTCAATTTTGCAGAAAATTTTATGTACCTTTCCCAGACCGGTATCTCCATAAACTTCTGTCTTAGAGGTCTACAGACAATTCCTTGAACATGGCTTGGTTTGTGCTCTAACTTGAACTGTTAATTGTGGGACCTTATACAGACATGAGTGTGCCTTTCCAAATCATGTCCAATCAACTGAATTTACCACTGGTGGACTCCAGTCAGGTTGTAGAAAACCAGTCAAGATGATCAGGAAACCTAAGCTCAATATTGAGTGAGGCTGTGAATACTTACATACATGTGATTTATTTATTGTTTCTTCATTTTTTATATTTAATAAATTAGCCAAAATTTTAAACAAACCCCTTTCACATTGTTATTATGGGGTATTGTTTGTAGAATGAATTGTAGAATGAAGGCTGTAACATAACAAAATGTGGAAAAAGTGAAGTGCTGTGAATACTTGCACTGTACAATTGCCTGCATGTTTTTTTTCCCCCTTTTGGATTCATTTTTGTTAAATAAATACTAGCACAATGAAAAAAAGTTCAATTATGTTGTTTGTCTGAGGTTGTATTTGCCTATTACTAAGACCTGCTACAGTCAGAAGACTTTTATTATATTTGTACACAAAAACAGATTTAAAGAGGGGTACTAACTTTTACACGTGACTGTATATGCTACGCCTGCATTTCGTAAATTTCATAATAAAATGCAGGCCTGAATTTTCCATATAGTGCATGTATCGTCACAAAATATATTTTGGCACTGCTAAGATTGTGATCTTCGTGAGAAATCTGCCTGAAAGCTGATTAGAATGTTGAGCATTCAGGAGAGAGGAATGTAAAAGCCCAAATGGTGCTCAAACGTGAGATTGTTGGCAAAGAACAAGCAACACAGCCTACCAACACTGACTGTTGGCTAAAGATGCTGTTTGGTGAACAAGGCAAAGATCCAGGGTTAATTCTTGGCACAGCACCTGGTTGAATGAATTGCTATTCAGCCATTTAATGAAGGTCAACAAGAGAATCTTCTACAGTCTCAGTCATAATTAAGTTTGTTTTTCCCCAGCCAGGCCCTGCTATGACAGAATTATGTCCTGTTATGTCAGAGTCAACCCGTGCTAGCCCTGACGTAAGACCTGTTTTCCGTGTTAGTTCTGGGCAAAGTCCTGTTAACCATGCTAGCCCTGAGCTAGGTCTTGTTAGCCATGTTAGCTCAGAGATGCTTCATACTACAAATGCTTTCTGTTAACAGAGATGTTTCCTGTCAGCTCTGTCTTACTTGAGCGGGGTTCTGCTTTGACTGAGCCCTTTACTGGCCTGCATAAGTTAATCCAGGATATGGCCTTGGTCTGTGCTTTAATATGCAAAAATGATGCCTTGCTCCATACCATTATGTGTCTGAATTATACTATGTCCTACACAACCTCTATCCTCTTTAGAGCATCATGTTGGTGCCCCTGCCAGGTTTCCAAAAAATTATAACTGCAGTGTTAACAATTATGTTGGCACCTCCACCATGTTCCTAAAACATCATGCCTGCCACACAACCCAGCTTTGCGAGAGGCGTCATGAGGTATCATTCCTGCAGTACACTTTACAGACGTGCTGCTGGTGCCAGGAGAAAGTCGTCCTGGCAACAAACTTCCTCCAAAGGTCCATATCAAGTTCAGGCCCATTGCACATGCCAAGATCTGGCCTCTGGAGGGTGCTGTCCTCTTGAATTTAGTGTATGTTTTTAGAATATTATTTTGACTTTTGGTCTCACTGTTTCTCTGTTCACTATTCAGTCCTACATCTAATTGGATATTTTTGGATAAGTTTTTTAAATTATTATTTTAGAACAATATTTAAGACATACTGTAAAACCTATGAAATTACAAATATGGAATTATATAATAATAAAGTAAACAACAGTTAAAAAGATATACCTGTATGTGTATGTAAGACATAAAAGTTAGTCTATTTGGAAAAACTTCCAAGAACAGTATCTTCAAGTGCATTCACAAAAAACTGAAACTGGCTCATATATCAGAAATCTGACAGCACCTTAGATTGGAGCCTACATGAATGCTTTACAGAGCTCAAGCAGCAGACACATCATAATATCATCTGTTTGGAGGGGATGTTCATGATTTGGATGCTTTCAGCATTGTTCTACTATGTACAAAAAATAATAAAGAAAGACCATTTGATTAGAAAATGTTTTCAAACTTTTCATTGGTAGGATATTTTATAACATTTCTCTCATTAGATTTAAATAGCATCTTGCACTTTTACACACTTAACCTCTCTATCACATCAAATGCATGTTGCTGTTGCCTAATGTGCTCGGCTGTATTAAAAATCTCCCAGATTTATGAACTTTATGTTTTTATTCATGAGGTAGATGTTTACCATATATTTACTTGCGTACCTTATTTGGCTGATGCCTTTTTCTAAAGTAACTGACAAATGAGACAGTATAGAACTGAGAAATTGTGGACTAATCGCACAACAGTAGCTGCATTGTGATAATGGGATTTAATTCACTACTTTCAATTAAGTAGCCCAGCAGCCCCAAACCCTAAAGTTAGAAGTTTCACTTTTGCCAGGGTTAACTCTTGATCTCTTGATAAAGAGCTTGATAAAGTGACTGAATTAACATTATACTTCATATTTGATTTGAACATTTTCATTTCAAAAAAACAGTTATCACACCATGATAATACTCACTACTCACGCACCAGAATATGAATGATGCAAAAAAGTATATATATAGTATATTAGTTTAAGAAAAAGTTTCTCTCTCCACCATGCTAAAAGGTAACAAAATATTCCTATTTTTTATTTAATACAGTAGAAAGATTTGTAATAAAACCATCACCAAAGTGCAAATACTAGCCATATATTGTAGTGACAACTTAATGACTTTTCCCCATGAAAACATTAGACAGAAAATTAACTATGAACAATTATTTACTCGGTTAAGTTGCTAACTCATTAGAGTTATAGACCCATATGACCACATCTGTTGTTGACTTCATGAAGAACAGATACACTCATGACCAATATCAATGTACTCTACGTGAAATCTGTTTACAACTTCCAGTTTCTTCAACATTTCTAATAGGCTGAAGTGGTCTGGGAAAACTGCTGCAGTGCTTGGAAACCCAGTAAGGCCATTATTTACTTATGCAGTGATTGGAGCCAGTATGTCCACTGGTGAACTTTCACCATTTCATTATTGGGAGCATTTTTATCTTTGGGCACCCCTCTGTAGTATGGCAATACCACTATCAGAGAGAAGAGGGACTGTCGGCACACAGATGGATAAACTGTAATACAATTACTGCTACAGAACAATACAGGGCATAATCAATTACATTATCTCTCAGGATCTATCTACCTACCACTCACATACTGGCACATTTTGCACACATCAGGACTGCAGACTTCTTAACTTTACTTTTTACCGGGACGCACAACCGGTTTACACGTGGAACATTTGCACACTTGCACATTTTGCACACCGTGAAGTTGAACTTCACTACATTCTGGTCTGCACTACACCACATTTTCATTACATTCAGTCACTATATATCCATTATTTTTATTAGATATTCTTTAACCTCTTTATATTTATCTTATTCAGATACTTTATTTCATTTCTATTTTTATTCTTATTCGGTACATTTTGTAAATAAGTGTTTCTTTATTTTAAATATCTTGTTTCTTTTTTGTTGTAATATTGTAGTTCAATAGCAGTCGTATAAGCGTTTCACTTCATATCATACTGTGTGACTGTGTATGTGACGAATAAAATTTGAATTTGAATATAAACTTTTAACCCTTCTCCATCCAGCAAGAGGTAAAAGAGCACACATACATTTACTGGTCCACTAGATTGAACAACAGCTTCTTTCCACAAGCTTTGCCACTATCTAATATACACGGCCTCATCAGACACACAAGTGCTAACCCACTGTGCTTCTCATCACTAAAAACACACATAAACACTTATTCTACCTCAACAGAACTGTGGTTCATTTTATGTATACTTTATTGTATTGTATCTTGTGCTACAAGTTTATCTTCTATGTACTGTGAATGTAATGTTTATTGCTTGTGCTGTATATTGATATATTTTGTATGTTTCTATATAATTATTTTATATGAACTTTAGTTTTTTTTTGTTACAGCACTGAGATATTACCCATAATTACATTGTTCCTGTACTCCTAATTCACTACATTTGGCAATAAGCTATTACTTACTCACTTACTTATCTACGTACTAACTTACTTACTTAGTATGTAGTTTTAAGCAGATGTACAGCTATTTCTAATAAGCTGAACTCTACACATTTACACATTCACTACCAATCAAAAGTTTGGAAACACCTTCTAATTCCATGATCTTTCCTGATTTTGTATTTCTTTCTACATTGTCAAAAATTGCTGAAGCCATCCAAAATATGCCATAATCACCTTTGAACAGTTGGTACTGTGCTCTCTAAAGCCTTCAAAACAGTCTTAATCTGAGGTGCTGTTAATTGGTGATTTTTATGACTGGTAACTCTATATGAAATTTTCATGTGCAGCAAAGGTAAGTTGTGGTCTTGCTTTCCTGGGATGGTTTTAATGAGAGCCAGTTTCATCATGGTGCTTGAGGGGTTTTGCAAATGCACTTGAAAAGACTGTTTCGCAAGTACTGTTCCTGATCAGCTGACCTTAATGTCTTAAAATAACAGCTGGCTATTGTTGTTGTTGGTACTTACTGTAATTACCTAAATTCATCTGCGTTGTTTCAGAGTTTTGAAATCCCCGGTATTGTTGTAGATTGTAGAAAATAAATCCACACTTCTGGTCTGTCCAAAATTTGTTCAATTTGAAAATACTTACATTTTGATCATTATGAAATTGTTGTTTTCATTTATTCGTTTTTGTGTAAGCCTGTGGTTATTGTGTTATGTGATGTCTTGGTAAATTTTTCTTAGTTCACTATCTGTGTTTTTCTCAGTCAGTTATATGGGTTACGTGTGAGCAGGTGTTTTAGATAGTCGGGTAGCAGGTGTGTTACTGTAGATGCTGAGCAGTATTTATGTCTGGTGAACCCCATGTTCCCATTGAGTATGTCTGGGTGTAGTAGTCATTTAAATACCCAGACCACTGGCTTTGTGACATCTTTGTATAGGTGCCAGTGTGCGGCATCTTTGTTTTGAGTATTGCAGTAATTAGGAATCCAAATCTACAGCTGTATTCATGATATAATGTAATATTCAAATAAAGCATGTGTTTTTGAGGAGACGATTTTATGGAATCTTTAATTCCCTAAATCAACAATTTTCTCCCATGCTGCAGAGTTTAGTACAGTCATAATTTCCTAACCAAAAGAATTGCTTTATTATTATTATTTCCTTGCAGGGGAAAAAAAAAAATAGGTCAGAGCTTGTGCAATGGAGACATCAGTTCTAGAAAAATATGGCATATGACATATAAGAACATCATTCCTTTCGGACAAATTTACATGCTTAAGATGTTGCTAAAGTAATTATTTCCATAGTAACACAAATCAAGCACCAGAAAACACAATTATTGCAGAGCATTCTTACAGTACCATACAGTACTATCTTAACATGGAGCAAGGTGTTCTGCGAGATGCCAGGTACATACCTGTTTTTTTCTATCCCTAAATTCATGTTAATCCTTCCTTTTTGGTGTATATGCAGGCAGGATTAACAAGTTCAAGCAAATTGTGAGTTGAGCCTATACACAGCCCTTCAGGACCACTTTTTCTTATGTGCATTGGAGCACATGAGAATGTATGTGAGGCAGCAAAAATCAGCTCCTTTGTTTATTTGCAAGCCAGTTGTAATTACCGGCCACAGTTCTCCTGTTAAACATGGGAATGTCAAAGCCCAGTGTGTGTACATAAAGACACAATGTCAGATGTACAGTAGAAAGGTGGAATAGCCAGGTCTGGGACTTGCAGCAAATGTTCTCGACATGTTTATTTACCTTTTGGAATCAGGAAAGTAAAACCAGAGGACCACCTTGAACTCCAGCAGTGATTTTTATATTGATGTTTAAAGGGTTCAGACATTTTTATAGAACCAGGGTTCCCAATTCACCCTCCACAGGAAGTAGCACATGAATTGGCCATAACATCATTTATATATATATATTTTTTGTGGACAAGTAGGCACTCTGTCAGATCTTAATTTTGCCACAAGCTACCATTGCTATAGCCACAACTCCCACTGTGCTCTTTCTACAGCTCACTTCTAGACATATTAAAAGCACTGCTGAGTACCCAGAGTGGAGGGCTTCCACTTTGACCTTATGGGAACCAACAAATTAAACATTTATTTTAACACTATAGGATATTCAGAAATTCAATATGGAAAGCAATATGGATTACAGTTGAAGTAAAGCTAAAATTATATGAAAACTACTCTGGTTCAACTGCTATAATTACAGTTTGAGCAGCATGTTGTTGATTTTATATATAATGTAATAAAGTCACTATATACAAAGATACCTTTATAGGGTATTTTAAAAATGAATGACTTGTTTGTTAATGCTTCATTTTTAAGCACTGTAAAATCTTTGACAATGAAACTAGTCTGATGCAGGGAATTTACTGCAATAATGTGGCTAACCACTAATTAAATTTCTCTTTCATTTCATTTTCACCACTCTAAAATCTAGTGTAGCAAACTGCTATATGATTCATTTCTAAAGATGTTCTGAATATGCAAACAGAGCTCCAAGAAATTCACGTAAAAAAAAAAAAAGAATTTACAGCAATCAAGAAAGTATAATGAGTGCAATGTATATAAATATATTCTATACAGTGATAATGAACATGTTAAACAAAATGGACAGATGAAAACACTGCAACATTGGTTGCATCGGTTTAGGCTCATTCCTTTAGCAAATCATCTTTCATTCCCCAAGAATTCAAATCAAAATACTTGATGTATTAAATTCATTTGAAGATACATTTTCAACCATTTTCAAGTCATGAGATGACCTAGGCCATGCAAGGCCTTCTTGAATTCATTTGCCTGCATGTTTGTTATCTTGTTGAAACATCTGTGATCTCCTCAGGTTCAGTTTCTTGAAGGAAACTCCAAAACAGACATTACTACTCTTATCATTAAAAGACAGCTCAAAAAACGAGAGAAGCTAGGAGGTAATGACTGTTGATAGCTGTTAAAATATAAGTCATAACTGCAACATACTTGTTTTGTGGACATTCCAAGTACCTATGAACAAGTAAAAAAGCAGGATGTGTAGCATAAACTTATCATTTTATCAGATACATATATATTTTTCGAAACTCTGTTATATAAAGAATAGAACACTATGAGACTTGTTGTTATATACTGTATACTTTCCTTTGCTTTGCATCATTTGTCAGATATACCTTAATTTAAGTAGCTTTTTCAGTATATTTATTTTACTTTGTACTTTGAAGAACCGCGGTATTGAGCAGCCTGATTAACTAAAACTGTTGTAATCCATCAACTGTGTGTAGGTGAAGTCAAACACAATGCTGTGGGCTTTGCAGACACATCATTTCATTTATCTTTATTCTCAAAAGACGTGACTGAGATCCCAAGAATGTTCTTAGATGTTTTTTTTTATATTTCTACATAAGTTCATTTTAAAACCGCTCATATAATATGTAGTAATAATGTAATAAAATGAAAGAATATTTGGATTGTACCAAGCCCATATTCCTATTTCTAACAATGTAAAAGAAATTTGTTGATGTCTTTCAACATGACAGAAAAGAAGAGTCAATACCAGTAAAGCAGGTCATTATTAACTAAAACATCAAGTACCATACGGGTTCAACCATTCGAAATGTCAGATTAATTCACTGATGAAATTACTGTAGAAACCAGTAAAAAAAAATAACAGAGCATTAATATCCATTATATTCATGCACAATGATTGCTTTGAGTCATGATAAATACTTCCATATGAAATAGTGGTAAATCATTATTGTAGTTTTTGTAGTTGCTAGATTATTAATTACTGGTCAGCTCACCGGTTTGCACAGATCAAGAATAGGATGACAAAGGCTAGCATAAAAAATAAATAAAAATAACACTTTCATCAGCATGATAAAAGGCCAAGTTTCAGTTTATGTCAAGTTCATGACAAGTTCATTAAAATATATGTTTATTTTCATTTTAAATATGAATTATTTAAATATTTACTACTATACATCTATGCATTCCAGTTCTAGAATTTGTCTAATTGATTGCTATTTGCAACTCTCTCTCACACAAACACTGAATGCTTAATTCTTTTGCAATTTGTCGTCTGGAGACTAAAGAAAGAGTTGACAGTTCTGAATATACCATTGTGCAGCCAAGATCCAAACGGCTTCAGGCCTAATGTTGGCACATGGCAGGACTTAACTACTAGGCACGTATGATCTTACATGGTGTGGGATGTGGTCATGTACTGAGCAGCGGCTGATGGGTACTGTTGTTGTGCTCTCTCTCTCTCTCTCTGTATATATATATATATTTATGACAGAGATGTTCATAGCCTTTATATCAGTCATAAATTATCTCAGATTTAATATTTACATCAGGATACCCCAGCAAGAAACAAAAAACTCCCACATGGTTTAACCCATTTTATCTGTGTAGTTTTAAAGAACAGATCTGGCCAAGGGTTGTAGGGAGGGTTGCCAGATTTTTGCATGTCCCAATGCAAACTACGATATACAAATAACACGAAAAAAGTTTCTAAAATGTACAAATGCTCATACATAGTGCAGACACATGCATTTAGTCTTTATCTTCACGTCAGAAACAGGAGATAAGAGTGGTGCAGTTTTCTTTTTTTGCAGTATATCTGCAATACTTGCATATTATTCTCTGGTCTTTTTACCTGCCAACCCGACTCACAGAATAAATACTAATCTTATAGACAGTGTTGGTTTACTTTACAAGCCTGACTTTCCATGATATTTCTTTACAAACAATAGAAATGCTTTAGTTAGGCTGTATGTTTAAGCTGCATTCTTTTATGTTATATCCGTTGCGACATATACTGTATACTGTAGCTCACTGTGATGTAGGCAGAGCCGGATGCATCTGCTGGTTCTTCAGTGTTGTTGAAATTCTTAAATGATTTTTCCTATATTCAAAAATGCTAGAAAATCACATTGGCATTATACATAATGCTGTTTAAAGGACCCCAGCGGCACTCAAAGTATATTTGACTTATGCCCAGTGAACTTTTCTTATTCTCACGAGATTCAACAAAATAAACAATAATTTATAATATTAGTGTGTAAATTATAATTCAGGACAAGGTAGCTCAGATTAATCAGGACCATTTTAAAATACAATAAGTGGAGAGAGAAAAGTAAATGAATATATGAATAAATATGAATGGATGGATAAACTTTTTGTGCATTAAATGGTGTTTTATTGTACATTTTATTAAGCAGTAAGGAAGACGGAGGAATTTATTAATATATGATGTTTTACATCAATAGAATGTTACATATTGAGTTACTTATTGAGTATACAGCGCTTGTTTGTAGCGAATCCTTTTCTAGATGGTGGTTAGCTTGACAATATTCAATTATTTATAATTATTCTAACTATATTATCATGCTGCTAATCAACAAATATGTAATATTTTATCTTTACGTTTTGTGATTTTTATTCATATTATTTTTATATTATTATTATTATTATTATTAGATGCTATTAGTTATATGCCTACTGATTTTTTAAATAAACATTGTTAATAAATTTGTAGTACATAGTACAGTGGTTTTCAGTCTGTCTATACACTGCATTTTATAAGCAATGTTTTTTTTGTTTTGTTTTGTTTTGTTTATGGAGTATTTACTTTATTAATAACCTTTTTATTTAAAGTGCCCCAAGGTCTGTGTTCACATTATTTTTTGTGTAAAATAATTTGGTTAAGTGCCTTTTTCATTTCACTAACATTTATATATTATATATGATTATGGTATATAGCGTAGGGAAAGTTCATAGGGATTTTATTTTTCCTTACATGGAAGAAAGGAACCGGAAATCCGACGTGTAGAATTGCAAACAAAAGTGCGTCACCACAGCACTGCGGGACTGGCGAAGCCCGGTTGTGTTCTGGTGTAACCACATCGCACATAGAGGAGAAGAGAAGAGAAGAGAAGAGTTCTGCGTCGGTGGAAGAACATGGTGAAGATCGCGTTTAATTCCGCTCTCGCGCAGAAGGCGCTTGTTAAAGAGGTGCCGGTCTCAGAGAAGGTGAGATTTTACTTTTGCTGCAGATCCTTGCACGGCCTAGACGGGAGTACAGAAATAGAAAACGTTTATATATATATATATATATATATATATTTTGGCTTACTAATTACGCGTGCGCATTTTTTTTTCTTCTTTATATGCGTTTATAGCAAAACCACTTACATCGCGGTAGCGTTATTGCATTAGCGCTAAGGAAGGACTCGCAAAATCGGCGTCTCATATGACTTGTAATTGACTATCTAGGTGCACTACAGAGGCTGTGAAACGGACGGATGTCCACGCTGCCGTAGTGCCCTAAACCCCCCACAGAGAGTCGCTCGGAACACAGCCCAGGACCCGGTCCTCCATTTTAATCCGCAGTCACTGAAGTGAAGCGGTGTGCTGGATCCCAGCCTCATCTGTCAGTGAAATAAAACATTAGGAATTTAGTCAGTCTACATTATTCAGATGATGTCATTTTTGTTTGCAAATGTAATAGAATTATGACTGTACAATCAGCGGAGCTTAAGGTTGTCGATAATCGTGAATCTAACCAAAGCAAAGTGGTGTTTCCAAACTGAATATCAGTGTAATGTCTGTTAGTCTAAATAGCCTTTACTCTATCTATCTATCTATCTATCTATCTATCTATCTATCTATCTATCTATCTATCTATCTATCGTACAGTTTCATACACAGCATCAGTGTGCAATAAACAACTGGACTCTAAACAGTGCTTGGATCATTTTGTAAATAAAATCTTCTGTCCAGGAACCTCTGCAGATGTTTATCCTTTATTGTATTTATCCTCATTTTGACTTTGACTTGGTCAACATTCACATACTGCATTTTCACACAACATGTCATTTGAAAATGCCAGTTAGCTTAATTTGCATGTCTCTTGGACTGTGTGGGATGAAACCAGAGTACCCGGAGGAAACCCAACAAGCACGGGGAGAACTTTCACCCACAAACATGGATATACAGTACTTTAATAGAGACCACTTACTGTACACGTTTCTGTGGGGGATTCAAAGGTGTGAGGGAGAGTCATGAGGGAGAGTCATGCTAAGTAATTACAGTTGTTGGAAACTTTTCTTCCTTTGTCGAATCAGAGACCAGGAGACGTTGGGATATCTTTCAAGCAGAAGTTACTCTTCATTGAGAAACTCGCCGCGCGTCGCTGTAGTCATCCATGTCTAAAAATTATGACTCGGCTCTGGAGAGTTTATACTTTACAAGGGGGAGGGATACAAAGAGGTGGAGACAATCTAAACAAACTATAGTGTAGTACAGGAATCAGTCTGGTACCGGAAGTTCCCCAGCCCTGATCTCATCAGCATAACAGCGCCTTTCAAATGCAGAGGTGCTAATCTAATCAGCCTGACAGTGTCGCCCAGACCTTCCCATTATCATAGAGACAAAGGCGTGGCCTGGCCTTGAGATTAGCATTCACATTTACCTTGGGACCCTACTCAGTGATCAGGAAGTACATGAAGACAAAAGGTTAATGTCTCAGACACATGATGTCCTTAGAATGTCATAATCTTTACCTCAAAATGTAAAACCCAATGTACAGAACTTTTCAGTTTATATACTATTCTGTTGGAACCTAGATTTAACATTTTATAAATTTGTAAACCTACACAGTGTATAATGTAGATTCTCCAAAAACAGAGACTATGTTGGGGTATAGGACGGGACAGCTGTGCATGAACTATGTTTGATTGCTAATTGTATGTGTTCTGTGATTTCTTCTTTTTTTTTAATGTCCAGGATCCTGAGACAGGCTCTGTGTACAGCAGCGAGAGTTCCACCAGCCGCTGTCTGCTCACACTCCTCGGGCTGGCCTTCATCATTTCGGGCCTCATTGTTGGTGGAGCCTGTGTGTACAGGTACTTCATCCCCAAAGTAAGTTCGCTTAGGCCGTCAGAGTTTCCTTATTCCTTTGCACATGTTCTTTACAGTTTTGTAAAATTAAAAATTTACCCTCATTGTGTTTGAGATGAAAATGTGTCTAAAGTCCATATGTTAATTGCACACTCATAAGAGGAATTTATATTTTATAAACAAAACTGATTAGGAAAAAAAAACATGTATAAATTTTTGTATTATTATTATTATTATTATTATTTTACAATTTTCTTTAGCTGAAGCTTTGCGTTCCATCTGAATGGAAGCATTAAAGTAACAGGATTGTAGGCCTATGTTCTGAATTTTGCTTGCTTTGCTGGAGTGATGTTTTTCAAAATACTTGCATAAGAGAATTCTCTTGTGTCGGTTGTGCTGAACAGGATTTTGTATAATGATTGTATAAAAACAATGTATTATTTTTAATTACAATAATTTAAATTACATTTTTAATGATGGTTATTAATTTTTTTCAATATTTATTTTATATATTAATTACTCATTATTTTATGCTCACATTTTATTTGGTATGCATTCAAATAAGTGAATCGTGATCACAAGAGAAAAAGGATGGGGCAGTGAGAAACTCAGTGAATCAGCGCCCCCTTCTGCAAATAAAAATAAACTGTGAATGGAATACTCCTTTTCATCTTTCGTTGATATGTAAAACATGTATAATGAATTCTGTAGCGATCATGCTACATGCCATGATTTTGACTTAACTTGCATCATTTGCTTTGCAGAAGCTCTATCATGGATCCATGCAGTTCACGGATATTGACAGTGCTGAAATGCCGATGGACATGGAGGTCCGTGCACCTTACTACCTACCCCGTGTTGATGAGGACGTGGAGATCCGTGACAGTGTGGCCATCATTAATGTCCCTGCTCCTCGCTTTGGGGCAGGAGACCCAGCTTACATCCTGCATGATTTTAAGAGGGTAATAAATTCAGTATTATTATTATATGTATAGAATTCTGCTGCATTTTTCACTATGCACATGAATGTGCCTGTTATTTGCATGCATTACACTTCATAGTACAAGAGTATAAGTGGGCGTGTTCTTCTTCAGCTGTGGCAATATGGTGGGAAGACCTGATGCATTTACTTTAATTAAAATAAACTTTTAATTCATACATTGGGATATTGGCTGTGCTATGTCAAGTCATATGTCATGTTTGCCTGTATTTATTAAAATCATTTATTATTGTAAGCAGTTCCACATGATCTCTATCAACAGAAGCTGACTGCTTATTTGGACCTGACCCTGAGGACATGCTATGTGATCCCGCTCAACACATCTGTGGTGATGCAGCCCCAGGACCTCTTGGATTTGTTTTTGCAGCTCATGGTGTGTGCATGTGTGTGCATGTGTGTGGGCTGGTGAACAAGGTGATGTTCTTTGAATACAAAGTTTAAGGTTATGGTTAGGTGTGGGTAGACGTGCTGATGTTATGTGAAGGGAGCCCGGGGGGCTCAGGGCAGAAAATGTATATGAACAAGATGTTCTGAACAATAGGAGATGTCAACGTCACATTTAATATATTGAAAACAGTATTTTTAGAAACAGTAACAGCATTAATAATGTATTTCCTTGTTTTGGGATGGACCATCATTGTCTTCCTTGCTGGAATAGATTTTTATTTTATTTTATTTTTTTCCATTAACTGTATTTGAAATTGTTAGTCTCAAATGCAGAATCTCACACAGCACAACTTAATCTTTGAATGGAACAGGAGTTGCATGACGATACAAGTATTTTACAACATAGGCGCTCATTGGATTGTTGCTGAATCTACCATTAAACACCAATAATCTACCAATAAAGTTGTACCTCAATACGGGTTAAGTTGGGGAGGCTTTAAAGAAGTAACAGCGTGTTTTGACTCAAACATGTTAATGCTTCATGGAGCATAGAAGCTGGTCTATGGGATTTGAACATCATTACTGAGAAGTCATACATTTCTGATGATAATTGCAGGCTACAGGAGGCCTTTATGCTCACATACAAGTACATATGGGCATGGTATTATTTAGCTTTTTAATGCATAAGTAAAAGGAAATATTCCCTAAATTAAAATGATGGGTGCTTGACAAAGATTTGTGCCCTTTCTGTGCAGCTCAGTACATGTTCATTAGGAGTTTTAATTTTATTATCTGTTAAGCACACATCTGTACACAAGTTTATTCTGGAACAGAAATGAGTCTGGGGGAAAGAATCCTTCACCAAATTTGTCATTGTCCACAATTGCTGAATTGCTTGAATAGAATTATTATTATTCTATTATTAATCCTCATAAATATTATCAAAAAATGTGATGATGAATGTTTGCTCTCGATTTCTGTTACCAGTCGGGCTCGTACAAGACTCATTTGGTTCATGAGGATCTGGTGGTGACTGAGCGAATTGATGACCTTGTTCCCCTGGGCTATTATATTTATAGCCTGTGTGAGGACAGACCAACATACAGGATGCAGCACCGCAGTGAAATTATAGGTGAATGGTGTTTTTTTTTTTTTGTTTTGGACAATTTTAGGCATCTGAGCATGACACTGCCATATATACTGCCATCTACTCTTCAATAAATCCTTCAATAATAAATAAATAGTCAATTTGGCGACGTATATCCAAGTAAGTGTAACAATTTAGGCAATAATGTTATTGAGGGATATATTTGATTACAAAATGCCTTTTCTGATTAAAAAAGTGTTTGGAAGGAAAATCAGGTCATATAAAGATAATGTACAGATGTTGTTTCTATAAAATATAATGTACTCCCATAACAAAATATTATTGTTGCTGTTCTTACTACTACTACTACTACTATTATTATTATTATTATTATTATTATTATTATTGTTAGTGTGGGATGAACACACCAAGAAGTGGGTGTGATATTCAGTACTTTTCGAGCATATATTGTAAATCAATCAAGCGTAAAAAAAAAAAAAGTAAACTTAAATTGATTCTATGGAGAGATTTATTGCATAGTTTAATTATTTATTAAAAGCTATTTTAAAGGTGTATTCTGTGGTGCAACAGATTTAATTTGGCATGCCTTATTGTCTGTATGTTGTTATATGTTCAATATTAAACCCACATCCTTTTTTTCCTGACTTTTTTTTTTTTTTTTTGCAGGCCTCCAGAAGCGCTCCGTTGAAGATTGCAGCGTAATCCGCCACTTTGAGAATATTTTTGTTACTGAAACAAAGATCTGCCGAGTCTGAGCAAGCAGGAAATAAGGAGGGAACAGACGTCCCCTCCTTTTCTTGTTGCAGGGTAGGGGGATTTAAACTGGGCTGAAGGAGGGAGCAAGGGCGGACTGGGGAAAGGGTCTGTCTTCCAAATCCTGCCGTAGTGTTTAGCCTAAGGTGTGTTGTATTCATTTAGTGACCGCAGACTCCTCATGTAGTGATGTGACTCGTGTAAAGCAGTTTGGCGATTTCTTACACCTTTGTCACTGTACACCGTAATTCCCTCGACATCCTGACGGCAGCTCAAACCTTGGTTTTAGTCTGTGCCTTCTTTTGTCTTGTCTTTATTTTTTTTAATTTTTTTTGAGGAATAATGATAATGTTTTGTAAATTGTGCAAAATGTTAACCTTGCTGAACCCAAGTTATTTTTTCCCCTCAGCAGATGCATTACTACACAAGCACATGGCCATTAACCTCGAGTAGAGCCTGTATGATGTTTCCCGATATCCTTTCCTCCAGCTAAAGACATGAGTGTATAAAGAAACACATGGTCTCCAGGGGCCTGATCGGCTTAAAACTCTTAAAATCGAACCCTGTGTGCTCATGTGTTTGAGGAACTAACTATGTATCACGTGTGATGTGTAACTTCCGCATGTGTACTGATCTAGTAGACTCAGTGTAGCATTGCTTCTACCAGTGTCACTGCTAATGTGTCTGTGTGTGTGTGTGTGTGTGTAAAGTTTAAGGGGTCCATTAGACATCGCTAGATTGTGACAAAGCAAACTATTTATCTCAACCCAAGTTATAAATGCATAATACTGACTATCCATCCATTCATTCATTCATTACTTAAGAATGCACTATGATGCTAATATTTTAGAACATTTGCAGATGAGGATTGTAAACATCCTCCTGTGCAAGATTTCACACTCCGAGGGGTCTAGCCTGACCATCTCTGTCCTTAGTTGTGGGCCACTTTGCAGAGTTTCGTAGCTGATACACGGTGGTGTGTTAACAATCACTCGACTGATCAGCTACTCAAACACCTCTGCTCACACCTTTTTAATTATTTTTGGGGGCAGCGCAATGTTCATCCTTCAGCAAAAGGATGTAGCATTAAGATGATGTTAAAAATAGTTATGTGTAGGGTTCCCCCCCCTCCCCCAAAAGCCGCACATGCTGTTTAACTATTAAGATGATGTCTGTAGCATCCAGATTGATCGCTTGCTTACTGGTACATCATGTTCTATTCTCTCATGCTCTAACATTTTTGCTCTGTTTTGGTGTAAACGTAATTGAAGCCACTTCACCCATCATTTTTCATGGTTTGTCATTGCAGCATTCTGTCAACCCTGGCATGACCTTGCATGGACACCAGGTTGTTTAATTGTTTTAAAATTTCCAGCAACCTAAACCGTTGTGTATATTGTGTGAGGATCAGTAGTTTAACTGCTGTTGTGAAAATGACAATCAGGACTGGAGTCTCTGTTGCTGACATTTTGTTTGTCTTGACTTGGTGGGGCAAAAAGTAGAACTGGAAGAAGAATCAAAGAAATGTTCTTTTGAAGTGTTGAACTGCTGACTGAAGTTTGAAACTGAAATTAAAACTGCATTTCCTTACTTAAAATAAAGTCTGTGTTCATTGGCACGGGTTTTGGACTGTCATCTGAACATGAACCCATTTTAGTAGCGTAGTATTTAAGATTTATAAAACAATGCTACAGTGCCTGGCCAGAATGTATTAAAATAAGTAAATACTTAAGAGTCTCTGATTGGATAATTACTGCAGTAATTAAAATGCTTGAGTTGGCAACAGTTATTTTAACCCTAACTGACGCAGTAAGTAGCTTCTCATTTCTTTAACATCCATGATGGAAGCCATGTACTGTGTGATCATGGAGAAGATGTGATTTTGTTTCAGCAGGATCAAATTCTTGGCCTGCAGCAAGCAAAGCAAACTAAGGAGATTGCTGAAATTATTGGAATGGGGTTAAGAACTGATCAATGCATTATTAAAGGTTTAAGGATCATGACGCAGTAACAGTTTTGCTGAAGAAATGTGTTTGGAAAGCAGTACTAGAGATGACTTCACTATAAACAATGGTGATGTTTTATAGTGAAATTAAAAGCATTTCTAAAGAACACGACTTTTTTGGGACTAAAAATTAGGACTCGTTTCACCATGCGATGGCCAGAGGTGGGTCGAGTGGCGTACTTGAGTAAGAATAGCTGTACTTTGAAATTATATTACTGAAGTAGAAGTAGTAATCCAAAATATTACTCAAAGTGTGTGTCTGTTTTAGCCGATACAGAAGACACTTATACAAACATGAAAAAAGCATTTTGTACTCAACTCTAAGATTGTACACTAACCGCAAGATCCCGCTAGTAGCAGAATGGATTCCTGGGCGTTCCACACAATTAGAGAAAGATGCAGAAACTTTTGTTTTTTGAGAGGTGAGCGTGTGTAGGACAGATTCACAGGTGGGATGAATTTATAGAATAAATGTGTAGAAATGTAACGAGTCGAGTGGAGCCGAATGTAGCGGAGTAAGAGTAGCGTTTCTTCTTCACAAATCTATTCAAGTAAAAGTAAAAAATATAGAAGTTTTTTTTTTCTTTTTTCAAAAAGTTACACAAGTAAATGTAATGGAGTAAATGTAACTCATTACTACCCACCTCTGGCGATGACAACGTCATGCTAGTGAGGCTAATCAGAAAAAGGCTTCTAGGAAGAGTAAAGATTGGACTTTGGAGTATTGGAAAAAGGTCCAAGGAGATAAAAGTTACCCTTTTTCAGAGCATAAGTGGGGAAATGCATGGAGAGATACACACATCAAGTGGAGTGGCTATTGCACAAGCCTCTGTAAGGCAGTGTTCGAATGTGGGAATGTTTCAGTTGATCAGGTCTAGGCTCAGCAACATTACTGTACGTAGCAATAAAATCAGCTGACTGCATAAATGTACTGAATGACCAGGTTAGACCATCAAAAGATCAAGAGTTTTTCTTCCCTAATTGTTCAAACATTGTCACCTCAGGACTGCAAACTTTTTAACTTTTACTTTTTACCAGGACGCACAATCCATCATGTAACATGGAACATTTGCACACTGTGAACTTGAACTTCACTACATTCTGGACTGCACTACACTGCATTCCCATTATATTTCATTTACTATATATATCCTCTATTTTTATTAGATATTCTTTAACTTCTTTATATTTATCTTGTTCTAATATTTGATTTCATTTTTATTCTTATTCTTATTGCTGTATATTATGTAAATAAGTGTTTCTTTATTTTAAATCTCTTATATTTTTTTGTTGTAATATTGTAGGTCAATAACAGTCGTATAAGCATTTCACTTCAGATCATACTGTGTATGACTGTGTGTGTGACGAATAAAATTTGACATGATCCAGAACAACAATACCAACAATCATCAGGCTTAAATTGTGAAAGAGGGATTCTGGGAGCAAGAGCCATTGTTTTCACACATGAATTCCCCACCACAGTGTGCTGACCTTAACCCCCTGAAAAGTCAGGAACATTTTTGGAGTGCATTGGAGAGGGCTTTGTAGAGTGGTTCAACTCTCCTGTCATCAGTACAAGATTTTGTCCAGAAACGAATGCAACTTTGGACAGAAATAATTGACATTGCATGAGGTTGTCGAAACAATGCCACAGTGCAACCATGCTGTAATCAAAGCAAAAGGAGGCCAATGAAATATTAGTGTGCAACGTTTGACCATGCAGTGTATTTCTCTAGGCTTTTTTTGTCAACAGTCCTGAAAGCTTTCAGAAGTTCGAGCTGTCATTTAAGCTACCCTTTGTAATTGGTAACTGCATACAGCAACAGAACTACATTTTTTAAAATATCCTAATGTTTTTGGAGTCGGAGAAACTCAAATATGTGCTTCTAATCTGACCCTAACTTTGGCAAAATGCAATGTTTTATTTCATCTGATCCATGCTTGGTTAAAAAAAAAATTCAGTTGATTCATTCAATTTCAAAAGTATCCAAAAAATATAATCATGCAATTCTTTTCTGTTGTGTTTTGCAAAACATTAATCTATGATTTTCAAAATGAGGTCTAAAATGATAGGCAAGATGTTTATTTTATTTATTTATTTTATTTTTTTACTGTTTTTACATTTTTCACAGTGGTGAAAATCACAAACGACCATTACAGCCATTAATGGAGATGCACTTATGTTTATGTTCTTATAGTTATTGTTCTGTTTGTCCGGTCACATAAATTATAATCCAAACCTTAGTAACTAAAAAACAAATGGCCTTTAAAAATTGTCACCATAAACCTAATGCCATTTTTGGGACACCTTAATTTTGAGAAAAGCCAGAATTCTCAGGGTGCCATATCTAAGCTGTAGAGGTCCTGTGTCACCTGGGTGAATGTATTGCATCATCCCTGAAAGCCTCCTGAATCATCCAAATAACTGGAGGAGGAATGTTCAAGCTTAATGCAATATTTGATGCAGACCCATTGCTCTTCTCGCTCTTAGGTGGGGTCTTAGGTGAGCATGTTGGATGCAGCGGCCACCCAGTACACATGCTCACCTAATGGCAGCTAGCATCCCACTGACTGGAACTGTGTTCACGCTCATTTCAGTTCACTCTCCTTGGCTGGCAGGTTACACTGATGTCATACAAAACATTCTTCTTATATCTTAACAATGGCTGGATACTTTTCATATAGACCCTGCATTTCTACTGATGGTTGCCTAACATGCCAAACTAAAATGTATATTTTTCAGGGTACTAAAGGTGCTTAAAGGCATTGGCAATTCCAGGGAAGGAGATTTGAGGTTGCTGCAGCTATTCCTATGATAATGCCAAAAAAAAAAAAATACATGTGGTTTATGTAGAATTTGGAATTTGGACTAAAACTATAAGCCAACACAGATCTGAATCCTATGGGATTTTTTAAAGCATCTACATAATAGATGACGTTTCATTTTATAAATGCAGTTTTCTCATGATTTTCATATTATTTTCTCTCTATTATGAATTTAATGCAGTTGGCAGTTGAGGAATCTCTAAATTATCTCAAAGTTAATCTTATTCCTATAACATTACTGTAAGTCTATGGAACACTGTTGTGTTGGTGACCTGCAGTGTAAATTTTACAATCTGAATCTGAGGGGAAAATATGCCAAAAACCTGTTTGTGGCTTGTTGCTTTGTGTGCAAGGTTTAGCTGGGGGTAAAAAAGTGTGTGAAGTTTCATATTCAAACGAATGTATATGTAGGCTGGCTTGTGAAGCTTGCCTCTATAACCTATGATCTGAATATCTTGCATGCGTGTTTAATATGTAATGTCATTGAATCTGCTGTTGAGCATGTACTTAATACACTAATGCTCAGTGGTTAAGGCTCTAAGCAAGTAATCCGATGATATCAGATGTGTGCATTGCAAAATAGCCACACCTGAGCTAAAAACAGAAAAAACAGACAGCTGTCAAACAAACAGCTACACTGAAACACTTTTTTTTTTTTCTCTGGCAAAGGCTTTGGCTTCTGTTTTACTTGCTCACTAACTACAGAATTCTGAAACTTTACATGCATGATGGGCGTTCCTTAGCACAAAAAAAAAAGGCTCATTATTCAGCATGTTGCTTATTTAGCAGTTACGTTATTTATTTTCAAGATTGACTTGTTGAAAATGTTGTGGAACATTGTACAAAACTATGTGTTTCCTGTGAAATTTGTAACTCAGAGATAGTTAAATAAATATTTTTAAAAAATTGGTAAGTGTTCATGTCGTGGAAATATTGAATATAAAAAAAAACAACAATAATCCCATTGTATATGTGCAGCAAATTGCAATGCCTTCAATTTTAATTCTTCAATATTTATACTCCTTTTAGTACTAAGTAGGAACAACAAAAAGAAGGTCTACAGTATAACTGCCTGCTGCATACTGTATTGTCTGCAGGAAAACACATGCTGAATATTAACATAGTCAAAAGTTCGCATCTTTTTTTTTTTTTTTTGCACGGTTCCAGTTTGCCTGAGGATATTTCCTTCTTAATTTTCTTCCTTAACTTCCTTTGATATTTTAGTTCCATTATTTTGTTGTAAAGGTGTCTCAGTTCTAAGCTGTAACAGTTTGACATTTCCATTTTCATACCTTCTAGGTAAGCGACCATTTTGAAGTAAATCTCCATTTTATCTGAGCATGTAAACTACAATTCCTAGCAGTGTGTAACATTAACCATAAAACATCTAGTAAACATACGCAGCCAGCAGACAATAGTGTATCTTGAGGTAGCTACTTCATTACTTTGTAACAGAGCAACATTATTCTCCATTCTGTCATTTTAGTACAGCACATTACAGTACTTGCTTGTTTCGTTAAAATAATAGAATTCATGTATTTGTATTAACTTTTGCTGAATTTAATAGTCACAGTTTTTCATTAGTACATAATTATTTTCCTGTATTTACAAAAAAGAATGATTAGTCTTTCTTTGACACATTACATACTTTTGACAATGATTTTTTCATCATGTGATTCTCTAGATACACATGAATCAAACAGTTTTATATATATAACAATAATATATAGCTCACACAACCATTTATGAGGCCATGACCATGAGATCTATTCATAAATAGTTAAACGGCAATAACTGTTTTCAGTATTACATTACTGGACTCACATTGCTGTGCAGATTATGTTTATTTGTAGGTCTTCCTCGTAATCATTTCCTTGAAAAGAGACTATTGTAGTAAACGTGATTTTTGGATTTATTTTCATTGTCTGCCGTCGTTGTCTGATGCTTCCCTCAGTGTTAATGACATCAGTGAAGTCTTTACTATCGTGAATGAGTCACTATTTTCAAATCTCATCTTCTTGTTCAGCCTGCAGCGCTTTCACCTCCGTTGAGCAGGACAGCCTGCGGTGCAAATGGAAGCTTTCAACCAACTCCGGCCTGGAGAGACGCCGCTTAAATTCATCAGTGGTGAAATAGTACATGACTGGGTCCAGGCAGGAGTTAAAGCTGGCCAAAGACAAGGTTATAGGATGGGAGCGTTGGATGGCAGTCCTAAACACACAGCTCATATGCTTATTTGATTTGGCTAAAAAGTCCAAAGGAAAGGTGACATGATAAGGCATGAAACAGACCAGGAAGACGCCTGCACAGCTTACCACCATCTTAAGAGCTTTGCGCTTTTCTCCAGCATCTTGAAGGACACAGCTATTTTCCCGCAGACTTGCAGCAGTTAACCATGTGCAAGTGAGGATGACTGCTAGAGGTACCAGAAAACCAATGAGTTCTGCCAGTGTGACAAGAGTCACTCCATTTATCAAGGATAGAGACACCATAGGTAGCTCTGAGAAGCAGATGTTAGGTCGATTCTCATTGTTTTTTCTCAGCAAAGGAAAGGGCAGGCAGCCGATACACACGATGAGCCAAACTATTGCGCACCATATGCGGTCTCGTCTCCGCTTTGTTGCTGTGTAACGCAGAGGATAGATGATAAGCATGCAGCGCCTTACGCTTATGCATGCCAGAAAGTAAATGCTGGCGTACATGTTGACATATTTTAGGTAGAAGCAAAACATGCAGAGAGCATGGCCAAAGGGCCACGATTGGTTCAGATAGTAGTATATGCGCAAAGGTAAAGAAAGTACTTGGAGCAGATCAGCAATTGCCAGGTTGATCATGAAAATCACAGCTTTTTTTGTTTCCTTCACATATGCATGGAAGACCCAAAGTGCCAAAACATTACTGATCAATCCTGGGACCAAGATTACTGTGTAGATGATTGCGTAGGTATAACGCTGGTATTCTCTAATATCATTGAGTATTGTTGTATTTTCACATTCTGTGCTGTTATTCATTTTCTTGTCATTGGTCCAGATCTGAAAGGTCTGCTCTAAAGCATTGAGAGACAATAATCCTTGTTTATTTACGCTGAGGTCCTCGGACACCGGTCATCCGAAAATTTATTATCCAAACTCAGTGCAGAAAAAGGTGTGGTGTTCCATTAGGTTGTCATCAAGTGCTGACGTCTTCTTAAAGAACAGGAAAAAGCAGTCGTGCTGATGTCCTAGCAGTACATGGTCTCACGGTAGTGTATCCAGTCCTGAAAGACAACATGCGGTCACAAATTAGGAACAGTTTGACTGGGTGGAAAGGTACCAAATTCATGTATGGTCAACCACATATGCTCACTGAGGTACTGATATGAATGGCTGCGCCGTTATTTGCATCTTCTTTTAATATTTCACAAGGGGGAAGCAAAACAGATACTTAGCTTATATTCTTACACATTACTAACATTCTCATATTTACTCAATTTCTAATAACAGCACTTCCCAGTCCAGGCAAACACAGAAGCCATTATAAAATAAGGATTTACATCTCGGTTAGTGCTGAGCTGTGCAGTTGGTGGTTCTGAATTCAATACTCATTCCACATTTTTGAGAAAACGATCACGTTTGCTATTTAGATTTTTTTCCCCCTCAAATTTCAAACAGTTGAATGTCATGCCCTTCTATTTTTCCTTAAAGTTTATCATGTAAAGAATTAACCAATCATAACCGCTGTAGTTAATTTACAACTATTGCACAAACATGTCCTCTCTTAACAGTAAGAAATCATTAAGCTGTGATCTTTTGAGCTACATCTGGCTTCCAGCTAAATGGTTTTCTCATAACGAATCTTACTATATGTCAGCTTGTGGGTTCAGAATCAGAAAACAAACACACTCCACCTCCTACACTTCACACCTTAGCATAATGGGACTTTCCGTATTTGCAGCTGCCTGAACCATTGTTTTTTTGCACCCGCATGCTCTGCACGTGCTTAAAAATATGTTTGGTGGTTGTGGTTGCATTACCGGATTTTACGTAGAGTAGTGTGCTTAAAAGTTAGTGGAATGATGTGGATCAAATTGTGTATTCAGTCAGTTTGAAACAGCACACACTGTTTCAGCCTACAGTACTGTATGTGAGTTATCTAGGTGAATTTGCTTATTCAGTATTTACAACAAGCACACTGAACCAATAACACTACAATCATTGTTTGCATGAACACACTAAGTAAAGACGAAGCAAATTAGATGATGAAATGAAAAAAAAAAAATGCTTCTTCAAATATCATGGCACTAACTATTTTAAATACTTAAAATTTTAAGGAACAAAAAGATCTACCTAATACTCTGGGAGAGAGTGATTCTGGGAGAGAGTGTGGATATTTTAACACCAATTATTTTGTGATGTTTTCGTAAAACCCAGTCCAGTCCAATGATGTAGGAAGTGTTTAAGAAATGAATACTGTAATTACAACGCAAGGTGTAAACTTTTCAGCAGTCTACAGCGTACAAGATATCAGCTAGGTAGTGTGCACACACACGCTACGAATGATGAAAATGTAAAAATGTATTGTATTTCATCAGTGAAGATAAATATAATAGTAATCTATAGCTCACACACATTGTTGTTTCTTACCAGAGGATTTCTGGCTGGTACATTAAAAATAAATTGTATTATAAAGAGTTATGATCTATTATGTTCTGGAGATTGCTTGTATGCTCACATCTTAGTTTCTTCTAAATTAACCAAAATACAGCATTAAAGGGATAGTTAAAGTATGTCCTAAATCAAAATTGATCCATATAAAAGTAAATCACCAGAAGTCTTGGTCATTTTAAATTTTCCTGCTCTACACACAGACCATGAAGTTGGTCACACAGAATGTGATTACAATGTAAGTAATCTTGGCCAAATTCCACAATCTATGTTCAATGCAAAAGGCATTTGAATTTTCAGGAGAGACTGATACCAAGCATCCCACTGAACTCATTTCACTTGGTGTCTTTCAAAGTTACGGCATATTTAGCAAAATATTTACTTCATTTCATTCCCTGAAATTAGCCATATTGCAGACTGAAACTATATACAACCATTTCTGAGAATGAAGTTGAAATCAGTTGGTATGCTGAGCAAGAAGATTCATAATGACCAATTCAATTATGATTTAAGACAGACCTGAAATACCCCAAATTTCAAAATTATTTAACAAAACTATCCCTTTAAGAAGATTGGGTCTTAAAACTACAAACGTGATGGTTCCAAATCGCTACAGATGCGTCAGCTCATGTGATCTTTTGTAAACTCTTACCCAATTCTGGGGGCCATGTTTAGACTTGTATACAAAGCAGTTGAGTTTATATGATTTAATGCAAATTTTGACAAAAATGCATAAGCATTGCTCATTTATGTTAGATTGATGATAACGGTTCTGCTAGTAACCAATGATTTACATTTTAGTAAATAATAAAAATGGTTTTCATTTCCTGGAGAAGCCTGAAGTCTGAAAAGTCCAAAGTGGAGAAAGGAAAGTGGTACTGTATATTATCATGGGCATTGAGGGGTAAAAGGTTATTACAAATGGTACTGTAATTTGCCTGATTTAATTCTTCTTTTTTTGCTCCCGGAAAAATAAAAGCAAAACAACATTTAAAGACACACACAAGAAAAACACTTAATTTATTCTGTAGGTGATCATTTTATGTACAGTGTGGTGGTTTACAGAAACCCTTCATTTAGCCTTTTCACACATGTACAGTATTTGCTGGAGATATTATAATTAGCGGTAAACAGGAAATACAAACAATTAGCCTCCACGACACTTTATACTGACAAGTTTTTTAGTAAGCCATATAGACTTTGTTATACTTTTATTTTTCCAGATAAAACATGACAGGCTTCAAAATGTTTTTTTCTTTTTTTTTTGTTGCCTGAAATGCCTGCTCTTTTATCTAATATAGTTTCAGTCAAAAGTTTGGACATCATTCCCACTCATTCAAAGTTTGTGCCTGGAGCCCCAAGAAGACATACTGTAATATTTCGTTGGGCCACCTTTAGATAGAATTGCAGCTAACATTTGCAATGGCATTGTTTCGACAACCTTTGGCAACATCACAACATCCATCTAGAGCGGCTGGGGTTGCTTCAGACCGACTGACGCAACCCCAGATCATAACATTGCCTCCGGAGGCTTGTACAGTGGGCACTGAGCATGACGGTGCATTACTTCAGAAACTTCCCTTATACCAACTAACAAGCATTTTTTTCATGAAACTATGGTTGTTTAAGCAATGAGAAGCTATTCACTGAAGAGTCAGGGTTGTAAGAATTGTTGCCAGCTGATCAAACATATTAATCACTGCAGTAATTATCCAATGAAGGCTCTTACATATTTACTTATTTAAATCCAAACAGTGGTAATATCTGATGACAGAACTCTTTATGCCTAGTATAACCCTAAAGAGATTGTTCTTATCTCTTGCATCACATGTTACATTCTTTTGGCTGCATTTGTACAGCCTTTGTGTCTAGGCACCTCTTCGTGGTTATTGTCACTTTTACACGTGACACAAATGTGTCTTCTGCAACATGCATTTAACTCCAGCATGTTGGGAAAAAATACATTTACATTCAGGCTTCCTTGTGAAGCTTCTTTCACCTACAAAATTGTCCATTACTGACAAGTGTTTATGGACAATTATTATATGTATGAATAACTATAAATATATGGATATATATTAAATTCTCTTCTTCTTTTCCTCTCTTTAAGAACCTAATTACTTGCCTTAAGCGTACACACTGAAAGCAAAAATAGGAGAAAAAAGCTCATACAGAGAATGACCTGTTTTTCCAAGAATACTTAACACTATCTCTAGGATGAATTAGTTCCTTTTTTTTATTTTTGGTTTGGCAGTGAGAAATTGCTTATGCAAATGTAATCCAAATAGCATTTATTTGCATGGTATCTTATAGTATTCCAGTCTAGTCTGGCCGTGGCACAGGTTATATCCATTTTCGTGTAATATCTAATATCATTGCATAGTACATAGTGCATATCATTGCATAGTGTTGCCACCATGCCACTATGCTCCAGAGACCTTGATTCAAGTTTGATCTGAGGCCTCTGTTCCATCCTAAATGTATTCTGCTGCCTTGTACCCAGTGATCCTTCAAATCCAGTGAAACCTGGACCAGGTAAATACTGAAGACGAAGAATGAGTGGTCTGTACAACAATATCTTTTACATGTGTTATGTAAAGAGACCTTAAAACAGTACTTACAGTAACAGGAAGTTAAATTGTTCTACCCTTTTGTTTGTTTGCTTGTTTTTTTGTTGGTGTTATTTTCTTGCAAATGCATTTATCAGTTTCAGTAACTGCTTCATCCTGCTCAGGGTCAGAATACACCCAGGAAAGCCTTTATGTATTCATTCATTTATACCCAGGGATAATCTAACATCGCCAATTCACCCACTAGCATGCTTTCCGAGGTGAGTGGAAGCTGGAGGACCTGAAAGAAATCCAGGCAGATACAGGGAGAACATCTCCACATAGACAGAGATCAGGATCAAACCAGGGATGTTGGAGTTGTAACGTGTTGTTGTTCCTGACTGTACCAGCATCATTCCACCATGTACCTGTCAATGTGGGGTTTATTTGTGTGTG
>QMIH01000227.1:63536-107592 GCA_003987875.1 Clarias batrachus
ATATATACGTTTTTGCATTGTTTTGTTTGTTGTCATAAATGATTATGCAGGACGTGACTGCAGGCCTTTGGGGTTTTCAGTTTGAACTGTAGTCTTTGCCAGAATTGGGTCAGATATTTAAAATAACATTTTTTTTGTCACCACCACCTCTGGACCAGATGTAACAATATTCTTTGTTAATCTGGTCTGGTGAATTTGGTTTGGCTCACATTTGCAAAATGATCTGGAGTAGATGCAGTGCTGCTTCATCCAGTGCAATGCACATTTGTTTTACTATTATACTGTATCCGTGCATGAACAGATCACAAACAAGTGCATCTAGCAATTACAAGATGGGCTGTGAAACGAAAGATCACTGTAGTTTTATTCTTTTTTTTAATGTTTACTGGAAATACTTTCTCACTCTTAAATTTTTGTCCAAAGCTGTAGGTTTTTATGCAACTATTTGGCCAAGAATCTCCACAGCGAAAGAAATGACATCCCATAACGTTGAGTAAGGTTTTTATACAGAGCATGGACAAATGGTCCTGTGGCATGTTAGAATTAATATGCAATGTTTATATTTGATCAGTAGAAATTGGATATATACAGTAGCATATTAAATATATTGTATATACTACATACTGTACAATACGTCTGAAATTGCTTTATCACTTCTCTCGAACTGAGAATAAATAAATAAAAATCACTGTCTTCCTACTTTTAAAATCACTGTCAGGTAACTGTTGTTGAAATACTGGAATGCATTTTAAGGCTCTTGATAATCATTTAATAGCTCGTTGCTTATCAAAACACATGCGCTTTTTGTGTGAAGTAGTGGTGAAAAGCATTTCATTTCACTTCCTTGCTAAGTGTCATTTCCTTTCAGTTATTACACTTAAATAAACCTCATTTAAGTTTACTTGGGACAAAAAACATTAGAAATCATTCTAATGAACATTTAAAGTTGCATTGCTTATTGATTGATTATCAGTAAAATACCCAAATAAACCATATTTCAATTTGTATGGATCTGTATTGCATAATCTTTGAAGAATCTTATATAATCTGTATATAATCTACTGTATACAAGTCCCAGTTTTAATGCATTGAAATTGCTTTAATGGGAGGATAATAATAATAAAAAAAACTTGACCTTATAAAATTCCCGTCTCTGTGTGCATGGAGTTTGCATGTTCTCCCCGTGCTTGGTGGGTTTCCTCCGGGTACTCCGGTTTCCTCCCACAGTCTAAAGACATGTAGGTTAGGCTAATTGGCGTTCCCAAATTGCCCGTAGTGTGTGAAATGAGTGAGTGTGTGTGTCTGTGCCCTGCGATGGATTGGCACCCTGTCCAGGGTGTACCCTGCCACGTGCCCCAAGTCTCCTGGGATAGACTCCAGGCCCCCCGTGACCCTGAATACAGGATTAAGCGGTATAGATGATGAGTGAGTGAGTGAGTGATCTTATAAAAGATTAGTATGAATGAAACCAAGCAAGATGTGCTGTTAGAATTTGTTTCATTTTAAATCAATTAAGGTCTATGCAGTTGTATGAAGGCTAACCACATCCATATCGCTAACCATAACAATACATTTGCATACAATTTCAGTACAAGTTTGCAAGGAAAGTAAGACATTGTGGGCAGCAGAAACCCCAACAACATCTATAGTAAAATACCTACGTGAATTTTGTTTGAATAGTGTACAATTTAAAATTGGAAAATAATCAGTTTGTTGTTCTGTCACCACTCGACTTACAATCTGACCAGCATTTTATTGGTACAGCAAAGTAAAGAGCAAATCATTTCTTGTTGCATATGGAATATATCATCTACCCTCTCTGCCCTTTAATCCAGAGGTGTTGTTTAGTTTTTTGCAACAGAGATGAGCTCTTTGGAGTCCTGAGGGAGGGAAGCTCTCTCACTGATGAAGGATGCTCTGGGGAATTCACACAGCCGAGCAGATATGGGAGAAAGATGAACCAGGAAGGATGTTTTAAACAGACGCCATGGAGAATGAAGAATTGCTGAAAACTGCCAAAAACGAATCCTTCACTTTGACTTTTCCCCCCTGACCCAAAAACTCCAGTCGACCAGTTGATTCTGAGAAGCAAAGCGCAAAGAGCAAAGCTCTCCCCTAGATATCAGAATGGTGATGTACTGTATTCATTGGTGAATTCACACACACCCCTTTGGCAAAAGAGTGTGAGGTCTAATTAATCTGAACACGACATGGGAAATCCCTTGTAAACTGTGTCATTTTGTTGTGGGAGTCTGACACATGGACTCACCAGATGAATCACCTTTCTTTCCGTTTGTGATTTTCTGAGCAGCACCGGTTTTTGCCATGGAACATGATATGATCATTTCTTTTCTTTTCTTGACTACAAATGTGGGTAACCAGTTTCACTTTCCATCACTGTGTGTTAAGCTTTAACAGTCAGATTCGTTCAGGACTTCTCATTATAGTGACTGCATCATCTCTCAAACAAGCACGAGGCAAAATTCATGTCAGAGTAAAATACATGTGACACGTTTACTATTTCATAGAATGTTTTGATGTTATATAAAGTCATTTGAGGGCTAAAGAAAACATAATGGCATTTTTTTTCTTTCTAGTAGTCAGTTGTCAAACGTTTTGGTATGTAAAGTAATATAAATTCGTCCAATAAAGTGTCTTAACCTTAAAAAAAAAGAAAGAAAGAAAGAAAGAAAGAAAGAAAGAAAGACTAGAATGTTGCCTAAGCTTTCATTCTCAGTGGGGTGGACAGAGTAACCATATCTTGGCTGTTTCTTGGACTGTTTCAGATACCATCCCTATCTCCACACTCACTGCTTCCCCCATCCCCTTAATACCCAAACTGTTGGGCAGTACTGGAATGTTTAGGATTCTTAAGTTTCTTTGGAGCAAAACCTCAAAAAAAAAAAGGTCATGGCTTCCCTCCTTAGCTCGTCCTCACACAAACCCATTAGTTCTACTGTTAGAACAATAAAGTAAAACAGTTAAAAAATTAAAAAAAAAAACTTCTTGTCTTACCTTGTCGCTAGTGTAGCAGATGTGTTTCATGTGAACAGTCGAAGGGGAAAACACAGTGCACGGTGACATCCATTCATGTGATCTCCAACCAAAACTGTAAATGAAAGATGACTGAGGCAGCCAGGCCCTTTAGATTTTTTCTTCTTTCTCACTTACACTTCCTCTTTCAATTGATCTCTGCGTTTCTGTTTTTTGTTTTCGATATTTTCTTCCCAATAATACAATTAATCTTTTAACTTACGATTGTCTTGACTTCTTTTCATCCCCAACTCTGTGGTTTCTAGTGTTGTTTGTTGCCTCACACTCATTCGTTTATCACTTGTGATAGAGTTTCCTGCCCCAGTGTGGGGGCGTTCACTGAGACATGACGCTTGCTCAAACTTCTGCTATTTTTTGATACACATTTCTTCCCTGTTTGGAGGATGCTTTTTAAATGTTTGTCTTTTTCACTTAGTGAAATAAAGAGCTCTAGTAAAGATCCCTGGATCAGAAGAGTGAGTCTGGTGCTTTGGTTAAAGGAATTCAAATCATGAAAGCAGTATACTTAAATAAAGAAAGAGACACAGGAAATAAGGAACCATAAATAAGCATAAGTGAAACCTTCTGTTGGCTGAGGGAGCAAATTTTACTAAAAGTATTTAGTACATGAATTTTACATGCAATACTTTAAGGTTTTAACAGTGACCACTTATTCACAAGGAAAAGTGACAACAGAAACTCATCTCATTTTACAGACATTCCGCACTATTTACTATGAGCAGTGTTCAAGTCAAACCAGGACTTATGATTGTGCAAAATACCAGAACACAGTTATGTGGGCAAAAAAAAATACCTTACTTTCTGTATATTATTCTCTGAGACACTAATGCACTTATCCCAGCATTTTATTAGTGCTTGGGTACCATCAGTGTTAGAAGATTTCTCAGTATGAGCCTGATTGCTCTGCCTCCTCCACATCTCATAGGATCTCCTTTAATGGTCCAAATATGTAGAAATGGCTTGGAACAAAGACAGGACTGTACGGGGGATGTGGCAGTAACTCCAAGTCGAGTTTTTTTTTTGTAATATTTGGCGTTTGTGAATGATGTGTAAACAATCCCAATGCACATTTGCATCTATTCCCTCAAGTTTGTGACAAATTATCTGCTTATTGTTTGTTTTTTAAGGATCAGGCATTCCACCCTCTGAAGGTTCATGGGAACGATGTCAGTGTGCTCATTTACAGATGTATGGCCTTCTTTAAAACATTTGCTAAAATTGTAATTTTTTATGAGTCTCATCACCATATTGTGCTTGAAGTCTTCTGTAAATGTCAGTTGGTTTTATGCCTTCATTGATTTCAAATTTCATCATAATTTCTGGCTTAACCTGAATGCCCCCTGTACTGTATACAGCCCGTTCCAAAATATTTATGTATTTTTTTTAATTAATCAAAAATGTAATTGTTGGCATATTTATTGTGGGATAGCAGCAATAAAACACTTCAGGATTCACTGGTGTTTAAAAATCAATCAAGTTCATGTTGGTATATGTAACATTGTTTCCTGATTTATTTCTCATGACAGTATGTCCCAAAGTGTTTTATTTAGTACACAATTATGATCATAATCCTAGGAAAAATGTAAATGTATGACTAATTATCATGAATATATCAGTGTAAGGATACGTGTGTGATTTAAATGAATGCCTAATGGTACAGTATAAACATTCCAACATCAGCCAACCAACACTCAGAACAAGGAAAGGACTGTTTTTAGAAATTCTTCTTTATTTCAGCCACAAGATGCCACTGTAGGCCTTTATCACATAAATGTTGTGCACTTCATTTCCGCAGCTTCCAAAAAAAGTGAATTATGTTCCACTGATGGGAAAAAGGTTCATATTTTCCTGGCTCAAATGCAACATAACTTTTTTCGTGTGTGTCTCCATTACCATGGACACTGCATCTAAACACTTATATTTGATTAAGACACTATGTTACTTTCAATACGAAGGCAATTGTGATTTTTTTAAACCTTATTTTCATTCTAATATTCAGTAATATTATTAATATGGAATGCAACTATTTTACAATTTATTATTTATTTTACAAGGAGATGTTATATGTAAACAGGCACATGCACAAACATGCACACCAAACGGAAAGTGCGCTTTCCATTTTATTCCATAGGGGTCGGGAAGTGGTTGAGATCAGGCCACTAGAGTTTTTATCCTCCTACTTTGTCAAATCATGTCTTCATGGGCCTTCATGGTTGTTATGCTTAGACATAATGCTTCAGCTACAGTTGTACCTTTTTTACAAGAGTCAGCTCTTTCAATGAGCATTTCCACTTTCAAGTAACGGAGAATCCAAGTGCTTCTGTTGTTTGGACACACCTTCTAATCCAATGTTTTTTTTTGTTTACTTATTTATTCTACATTCTAGAACAATAGAAAAATCAGTCATATGGTCAGATGTTCTGGAAATGTTCTTGCAAGAACAGTACTGTCGATTGCATTTGCACAACCCATCAAGCACCATGATGAAACTGTCTCTCATGAAGACCTTTACAGGAAGGCAAGACCAAAACTTACCTCTACCGCAGAGGAGAAGTTTATTTGGAGTTATCAGCCTCCAAAATCACCAGTTAACAGCATCTTAGATTCGAACCATGATGAAGGCTTTACAGAGCACAAGTAGCAGACACATCTCAATACCAAAGAAGATTATTGCATATTTTGGATGCTTTCAGCATTGCTTTACACTATCGAAAGAAATAAAAATCAGGATAGACAATAGAATTAGAAGGTGTGTCCAAACTTTTGACTAGAAGTGTACGTCTTCTATAATTATGTAAAAAAAAAAAAAAAAGTTTGTTGTACCATTAATATTAGACTTTTTTATGTCGCAAACAATTGTTAAGATGTAGAACAAACACATGAAGTGTGAAAAATATGGGTTAAATAATTTTTATATTCTTCTATCTTACTCTTTGGCTGGAGTCATACAGTGAGATAGAGCTTTCATCTAGTGGGAGTGGATATGCCGCTGTCAGTCGATGGACAAAAGGGGTAAAATTGTGTTTCACGTGGCAACACAAAAACAAAGATAAACAAGTTCTGAAAGGATTCAATATAAAAATACAAAAATGTTAGTTATATTTAGAAGTGTTTCATTATTTACACATAATCAACACACACACGCACACACACTCTGTTGAGTTATTTCTGACAATCAGATAAAATACATATGTACTGTGTTCTTAATGCGACAAATACCTTTTTATACCTTTGATAGTTAATTTTTCACACAGGAGATATGCAGAAGTGAAAGTGAAAGATATCTATTTTTAACCTGTGAGGCACTTTTAGACCTCTTTTAGGAACATCTCTCTGTTTCATTTGTCTGCTTTGTGGCTAATGGTGTACTGTTCATAATAAACCTTAAAAGTGGTTTGACATTTACAGCCTAGGGAAGAAAACATGTCATATATTGTTATAATAAGTCATATAACCTTTAAGGAGGGTTCTCGTGCCGCTGTGGTGAAGGGTGGTCACGTGTAAACTAGTTTGTGTGTAACCCAGTCAACTGTCTGAAACTCGCAGGTGGTTCAGACTTATATTATGCTCTTTCCTTATGCGTACTTTCTCAGTTACTGAATTATGTACTTTAAACTGAATTTTTTGGAGATCTCAGATCAACATTCTGTTCTTTGAGGACTCTAATGTTAAGCAGAAACTAATGTTAAGCAGAAACTAATGTTAAGCAGAGTTTGACCAGTGCTTTGCCCAAACTCTCTGCTGTCACTGTAAAATTAAATGGTTATGTGGTAGCTCAGTGGTTAGGGCACTAGACTACAGCTCCGAAGGTTCCAGATTCAAATACCATAACCGCCAAGCTGTCCAAAGTTTAAAGCAGCGGCACAACCGGATGAACTGTAGCCACTGTTATTAAAGCAAAACTTAACCATGTCGCTATGTGATCAAATGAATATTTGTATGCTGGTATTATTATTATTATTATTATTATTATTATTATTATTATTATTATTTGTTTATTAAAATTTAAGGGTTTGGCAAAATGTGGAGAGAAAAATACTAGTGACTGATTCTTATTTGATTTTAAAAATACTGCAGATAGCATGCTGGTTCAGTAGGTAGCGCTGCTGTCACAAAGTTTCATGGCTCCTATATGTTTGTGTGCATGTTCTCTAACATTTTTATGGGGTTCACCTCAGACCCATTGTGGGAAACACCTTGGATACACTGTCACTCTATTAAATAGTGAAAAACTGGTTGCAGTACACATAGCTAGGATTTCCTGTTTGAAGAACATCCCTCACCTTAAGAAAACCTTCAGCTCATCATATAAATGCCTATTTGTTAGTCAACTAGCTATTTTATTACTAGGTAATAATGCACATTAACACTGGTTCATGTCATTTATAGCAACTGAGCCATCTATGCATTGTTTCAAAGCATGGGGTAAATCATTTTTTGGTATTTCAGAAGAATCTGCAATTCTCACAAAATATCAACAACATGTTATGGCTGCTACTGTTCATGATAGGTGGCACGGAGAATTGTTTTGTAGGTTTTTAAAAAACTTTTGTATGTTTATTGCTGTATGCAGTCTTATGCAAAAGTTTAGGCACCCCTTCATAAATAACAGATTTTGGTGATTTCTTTTTTTATTGAAAAGATGTTAACACAGTCTCTCTTGGAAATGGAAAAAAATGCAGAATATTTTCAGCAAACATTGATGCAAAGTTACTTCTTAAGTTAAAGATGAAAAATGAAGATGAGATCTGGAAGACCAAGAAAACTCTCGGAGAGACCTGCTTGTATGCTGGTCAGAAAGACAACTCTAATGCCCCATTTGACTGCAAAAAACCTGCAGGAAGATTTAGCAGACTCAGTGGTGGTATACCGTTCCACTGTGCAAACATCACACCATCTGTAAAAAAGCTGAAGCTGAAAAGAGGATGGCTTCTACAACAGGACAATGATTCTAAACACACCTCGAAATCCACTGTGAAACACCTCAAGAGACGCGAGCTGAAGGTTTTGGAATGGCCATCACAGTCTCCTGATTTAAACATCATTGAAAGTTTGTGGATAGAGCTTAAAAAAGCTGTGCATGCAAGACGACCAAAGAATATTACAGAACTAGAAGCCTTTTGCAAGGAGGAATGGGAGAAAATCACAAGTATAAGAATTGAAAGACTTTTAGCGGCTATAAAAAGTGTTTGCAAGCTGTGATATCTGCCAGAGGAGGTGTTACTGGTAAATACTGATTATGTAGGGTGCACAATAATGATTTTATTATTTATCTTTGTTAAATTTATGACATAAAAAGTAATCAATTCACCAATGTTTGCTGGAAATATTGTGCATTTTTTTCCATTTCCAAGAGAGACTGTGTTAACATCTTTTCAATTAAAAAAAAAATCACCAAAATTTGTTATTTATCAAGGGGTGCCTAAACTTTTACAAACTTTTGAGCTTCTAGTTGTGTAATAATCTTTGGTCGTCTTGCATTCACAACTCTTTTAATATTTTAATACTCTATTAATATTTGTTTTCATAATTATTATTATTATTATTATTATTATTATTATTATTATTATTATTATTATTATTATTATTTTCCCCTCAATGTTCTATTTTTAATGAGTCCCTGTTAATTGTAGCCTCAGTTTTCTGTTCTTAGATGACAGGAGCGGCGCCCGGTATGGTCATCTCCTGCTTCTATCTGTATCTTTCTTTTTCCTCCCCAGTGGCAGCTCAGCAAAACAGCAACTTCAGTCCAGCCCTGTGCATGCACCGTGCACCCATGCACGTCGTGTACTCTGTCTGTAATGTTTTGTTTGAAGAATAAAGTTTTTCTTTTAATTACTACTTGCAACCATCTTTAAAAGTGGAACCTGCTGATTTGGTAGTCTGCCTTGTAGATGAAAAAGAAAACAGATCTCAAAAAAGACATTTGCTGTATGTGAGCAAACCAAGTTAGCAGTTTGTTTCTGTGTGTGTGTGTGTGTGTGTGTGTGTATGTGTGTGTGTGTGTGTAAGAGAAAAGAGAGAGAGAGAGAGAGAGAGAGAGAGAGAGAGAGAGAGAGAGAGAGATCAAGCTTGTGAAATGACAGTTTAACTGTAAACCAAGTTTTGGATCAAGTTCAGCTACAGTATTTACTTTATGCACTCAGTCCTTCTGCCTGATATCTCTCCACAGTTTGACATCAAATATGGCACATTTCAGCAATTTGCATGACTTGCCCACACATTTCCCCTACGTGTACACGTTACAGTGTACATGTACACAAAACGGAAGCGTGAGTCACACCAATGATCGGTAATTTCTCACTTTTCTTTAAGCAGGTTGATGAAAAACAGACTCAGGAAATCTAAAATAACATTTTAAACTTACATGAGTCTAAATAAAGAACCTGGCCAATTAGAGCATTTATCAAATGTACAATATGTTGATGAATTACATATGATCAGATAAACAATCCTGAACAGACCTATGTTAGCTTGCTCTTTCCATTACACTGATGCTACAGTAGCAACCATTTACGCTCAAACCTTTTCAATTTTCCAATATTTAGAATACACAAGAAAAACACACACAATGCACCGTCCAGGCCAAATGTTTCTCATTCACTTCACTCCTGTCAGTGACGTTATGACACAATATACAATATATTTATTTCGGTTTGTCATGTTTGAAGCAGTATACATTCTATGAGTTTTTATTTACAGCATGCTTAATTTAGTGCAATATTCAGAACACCTTCTATCAGGTTTGTTTACAATCTCTTTCAGTCCTTTTAAAACAGGCAACGTTTTGGATTATATGAACAACAAGGCCATGCATCAATGCATAATGATAAATCAGATTCGTCTGACAACACTGGGTTGCTCCTGTGATTTCCATCCAACTGCATACAACCAATTTGTTCTTACTTATTTGTTTTTGTGCAAGACATTATGTTTATTTTTATTTTTATTATACAGGAGTCTAGTCCTGTTTTCCAGCAGCCAAACAGTCAATATCTGACGTTAATTTGTTCACAGTTTTGCTTCAAAGTTTCTACCTTTGAAGTGATGCTTTTTATTTTTTACTGCCTTTCACATCCCCTCAAATCATTTCGTGTTTTGCATTTTTTTTTTTTTGCATTTAATCACAATGTTTTTTTTTGTTTGTTTGTTTGTTTTTTTGCCAAATAACCTATATTTTCTGACCTCAACATCATAATAAGGGTTTACGCCTGACAGGTTGTACCTAAAATGCACTAGAAACAGTACGCACTAGAAAATGCACTAGAAACTTACGTTAATTACGATTAACATAAGTCCTCTGGGACTATTTAAGGCAAAGTATTTTACATGAATTAAGGTTTGTCATTTATTGGGGCAAATCCTGCTAATTAAATTTCAGTGAACATTCTTCATACTCATGGCCAGGCTGCAGCTTTCTCCAGTTCAAGCAGAAATAGAGCTTTAAGAAATTCACAGTTCAAGAGTTCACAGTTCAGGTTACTAATGCCAACATGAAGATGTCATGAAGATTTCTAAGGAGGCTCATTGTCAATTAATCAGAATGAAGTTCTTCTCTATATAACGAGGTGCTCTCCATGGTTTTCAGGGGAGCCCTTCTCTGTAGGAGGACGTGCTCTCCATACTCATCAGCCGCCCTCTTAATATAGAGCTGCCCTGGCGACTGAGCTGCTGCCGGAACTCTGTCGTCAAAAAGTAGTATATGAGTGGATTCAGGCAGCAGTTGAGACTGGCGATGCACAGTGAGATTGGATGGAATTGTTTAACTATGTGTGTCACATAACACTGGGTGATAATTTTCTGTGAAACCATCATGTACAGCATGAAGTTGATGTGGTAGGGCCCGAAACAAAACAGGAACACGCCGGTACATACTAAGACCATGCGCAAAGCTCTTCTCTTTTCGTTGACTGAGATGCCAGGTCTCAAGCTCTGTTTTAAAGAATGAATAATTAAATAAGAGCATAAGATGATGATGGTCAGTGGAACCACAAAGCCTAGGAGCTCACCAAAAGACATTATGGCCACTGCCGTTACCATGTTCAGCTCCCTCATTGGCAGGTCCTTGAAGCAGGTGGTATTTTCCTTCGTGTCGGAGCTTCTCATCAAAATGAAGGGAGAGCAGCATAATCCAACCACCACCCACACAACTACGCTGATGCGAACATCATAGACCCGCTTCCACTCTCTGGCACAAAATGGGCGCATTAGGAAGGCACAGCGTTGTATACTGATGCAGACCAGGAAGGCAATACTAGCATACATGTTAAGATATTTCAGGTAGAAGCAGAGCAAACACAGCCCTTTTCCGAAAGGCCAGGTGGTAGTGATGTAGTAGTAGATGCGTAATGGCAGAGACAGGACGTGGGCCAGGTCAGCGATGGCCAGGTTAATCATGAAGATGATGGCTTTGGTCTTCTTGCTGTAAATCACAATGGACTTAGATAATGTAAAACTATCATGGTTTGCAAATGAACATAAAGTAACTAAAGTGCACCAAACATTATGAGTCAAAATGTTTCAGAGGCCTACGCAGGTTTACAGTACAGTCATTAAGTAAGTCGTGGCTGCATGAAGTAGTTTACAGAGTTTAAGATCTTCAAAATAGTCAGTTTGTAAGTATTTGGAAAGTCATGCATTATTTTTTTATTTTTGCATTCAGCTTTGTTTCAAGGGGTTTAACAAAACGTATTTCATTAGAAAGTACCTCAGTTTATTACAAAAGTCCCTCCATTTTTCACATGCTCAAAAGTCATTGGACAAAAGACTTATAAGAGGTCTGATAAATATTTATAGCACTTTTCCCTCTTATTCCATGACTAATTAAGGTGATAAAAGATCTTGCATTGATTCCAAATGAATTTATGAAACGCATGATTGATTGATTCACTTAGTAGCTTTTCATGAATGCTCTGAATAAGTAGAACAAAAGGGTGCCAATGAAACTGAGGGAGTCCATCATTAAGCTGAAAACCCAAACCAATCAAAAAATAGCAAACATCTTTGGAGTCGCCACTCCAACAACACCACAGAAGTCAATTAATTAGTCCAAGAAATTATTTTCATCATAGCATCTAGCCAATATAAATCTCTGGAAGAGGTAGGGATATATCTTCAAAGTCTACAATTAAAAGATCTATATGAACGTAATACTGTAGATGGTTTACCCAAAGATTCAAAAGAACAACTGATAAGCCTCGAGGCCAGAAAGGTCAGAAAATAATCTAATCTGCTCTAATACATAAATAAAAGATGTATCTAATATATACATATAGGTAATAAAAGATTAACATGTTGCAGAATTATTGGAAAAGAAAAATATAGAAAATTAAAGGAAGGTCTCACGTCTCAAAGCATGAGACATTGTTCGTCAAGCTTGGTAGATCTCTCAAACATGGCATGAGCATGTACTGTATAGCTACTAGTGAAACTGGGTCACATGTTTATTTGTGATGTGACTCATGATGGACGTAACAGAATGAAGACTGAAGTGTATAGAGTTATTTTAATATACTTTCAGGTCAGATCAAGTCAGATTAATGCTGCACAACCAACAGAACTGCATTTTACACTGGAGGTAAACAATCCCCAAAATATAACACAAACGCAATCCAAGGCCAAAAAGACAAAACTGAATCATACAGTATAAGGCAACCTGGTACTGTACATCATCTCAGGGGAGTTGTTGATATTTAAGGCTTCCAGACTTTCCAGGCAATCATTGGATATACAGGGTTTATATCCAAGTATTAGAACAACCTTAATATTTGTGATTATCTCAGTTTGTCTGGTTACTTCTGAGCCACTGAAAATGGTCGGACTATGGCTGTAAATATGGCTGCAATATCTTAATGGTTAACATAGTATTTTGATTAAACCCCTTAAATTAAAGCTGTCTCCAATTTAATTACACCTTGGTTGCTCTGTCTCATATTTATGGATCTGGTGTACAGAGGCAAAAATACCAAATATTCTTATTCCCAAATACTTATAGACCTGACTGCATGTTCAAAAAGTATTGTGAGGAAGCAATTCAAGAAAAAACTAACCTTATAAAGCGACAAAGTACCCAGAGAGCAAGGCTGTTCCCTAGCAAGCCTGGGATGAAGATGAACAGATAGAAATAAGTGTAGAGCGTGTTTTTGTCCCAGTCTGTTTGATCATCATTTGTAGAGTTGCTGATCCCAACACATGAGCCATTGTTGGAAACCATCATTACACTGCACAATCATTTATCAGCACTCTTCCGTGATAGCTGGAAATAAATAAAAGAAATATAATAAATAAATAAATAAATAAATAGCAACGGAATGTGATTTGAAACAGTGAAAAGTGATTAATTAATGATTCTTGTGAGAAATGACAAAGAAATTAGTCACATTTGAAATGCATTTACACATTTTTTTTTTCAGTGTCACAAGATGTAAATTTAACTTTAAACTTGATTTCTTTTTATATAACACACAAAACAATTCTACCTGTAATTAAAACTGAATATGCAGCAACTCTTTAAGTCTGGTTTCTGAATGCAGCGGAGTAGATGTGAGCTGTGAGATGTGAGATCTGGCCTTCATTATCATGCACAAGCTGTTGTTGAGGGTTAATGTTTTTCTTGTTTTAACTAAGTACATCTCTGACAAAATGAGCATTTATTTTTTAAATTACGGGTTCTGATCAGACAAGACAAAAATCATAATTTCCGTTGCAATGACTGGTGAGGTTATATCGTTAGTACTGTATGCAGGAAATATATAGGGTACATCAGGCATATAAAACTATTAATATAATATTAACCAATATGAATGTTTGTGTACATTTATGCCAATTTATATGCTTTATAATGCTAATTTAATTATTGTTAGGCAATGTTTAGCTTTTTTACTTGTGCTCCTGGAATCCACCAATATTGTTATAATTTGAGAATATATCTAATAAATGGTGAAATAAATCTAATTATTAACTAATAGCAAATTAGTTAATAACTTTGTTCAATGGATAAATAATAAAAAAGTTAAAATAAAGTTAAATAAAATAACCAAATAATTGTGCAATATTGTGCAGATGTAATGTATTTATTTATTCAATTATTTATTATTATAATAATTATTATTATAATTAGTTATAATTATTATATATATTTTTACGTACTTACTGATTTACTTACAACCAGCCCTGATTGAACTAATAGAATAGGACCTTGGTCTTGGTCCTCATAATCCTGTTTGCTTGTGTCTGTTCTCTAACAAACTCAGGAGCTTCCCAAGAACAGGTGTATTTGTTTTGGAATCATGTAACCGTTTAACTGCACAATTTGTTTAGGAGGAGAGTTAGGGTTAGGATGAGAATAAGATAACAAATAAAAATAAGGGTTAGGGTTAGGGTTATTATGCAATCACAAATGTCAGTATTCTAAGTCGTATGAATGGATGATTTTTTTTTTTTCTGAATTTTTAAAGAAATTTAAAGCCGTTATTAAAAAACAATCAAATAAAGAAATGTATTATTGGTTAAATGGTTGCAATTTTATATCATATAAAGCGTGTATAGAATTTGGCAGGCATTTTCAATCTTTAAGTCTGAATTACTAAGTCTGTGAGTCTATGACAGACCTTAAGTAGGTTTGTATATTGTAGTGTGGTTTTATCTGTTAACTATGGTAACTATGGTAACGTTTTGTTGGTATTTGTGTATGTGCGTCTCTGAGTGCGTCAGTGTGTGGTTCTGTGTGTGTGTGTGTGTGTGTGTGTGTGTGTGTGTGTGTGTGTGTGTGTGTGTGTGTGTGTGTGTGTGTGTGTGTGTGTGTGTGTGTGTGTGTGTGTGTGTGAGTGTGTGAAGACAGCACACCAGTATGTGTTCTGTCAACTGAAGTGAATTAGGAAATAAGTAATAGCAATAGAAGAAGCATCTTGAATGAGCCTTTCCACTTACTTTGACCACTTTGTACAATCATACAGTATACATTCTTTTGTATTAAAAGCAGTTGTTTCTTTTCAAGCTGTCTACCCTGTTTCTCTCAGCCCTATCCACTGGTCACTTTCTGGCCTCACCCCCGTTACAGTACAGTATATGGTTGATAATGTACAATCTACTATCATGTTGTCAAGTGTCATGTGCTGGAAATGATTCCTTGTATGTATTTTATCATCTTAAAAGTAATAGTAGTGAATAAGTGATAAGGAGTAGTGTCACTATTCATCATAATGCCATGTGCTACACTTTATCTAACAAAAGTTTAGCACATGTCTTTCCCTCACTGCAGAGGTCCCTCCTACACCAGTATTACACCACCACTTCCTGTTGTTGCAGTCAAAAACACAAAAAAAGGGTTTGTTGATACATATACAACATTTCTTCTTTTTATAAAGCCAATGCACAATAATCAAATCTGGAATGTAGTGTTTCCATATTACAGTACACTCCTAAAAATAAAATAGAAATAATATAATTAATATGTAAATAACTGAATTATTAATGCCTTATCTATAAGTTACATCAAAGGAAGAATCATTTAACAGATTCAATTTATTCAGGCGTTTAATGATGACAGTTTACATTTAGCAGGAAATCAAGGTTCCTGCCATTCACTAGAAGCCTAAATCATCTTTCAAAAGTGCCAACTCCCTTCCTGTGCTTGTTTCAGAACGGAGGGACAGAGTATGTAGGTGGCAGAGAAATAGCAAGACAGCATGATGGAGAATGAAAACATGCATAAACAGAACATAAACAGATGCTCACTGTGTGCTGCTAGTAAGCTGTTATTGAATTTGTGTCTGGTAGGGAAGTTGTGGATGCCCTGTCTCTCTTCTGTTTTAGATTGTATTTTGACTGTGAGAAACTGTTTCTGATATTACATTTAAGCATTTGATTGAGGATGCAAAGGACACACTGTTCTCTCTCTCTCTGTCTGTTTTTGAGAGTTCTCTAGCCATTGAGGAACTTGCTCTTTGTTCTATCGCATAGCACACTCTGATTTTCAATATCATAGCCCACACACTTGCAGTCTACTCTTTGAACATTAGACAAGCTTTGAATTTATTTCAAAGCATTTCTACCCAAAGCCCTTTTCTGCAAATTTGATACCAATGTTTTTTTGTTTGTTTAATTGACTTTAAAAGAGCCACGCGGCACTTCATCATGTGTTTGATTGATATGGAATAGTCTCAACATTTTTCCTAATCACCTCCATTATAAATATATAGACTGTACAGTAACAGTAATTAAAGTAAAACTCCACTGCCATTTTTAACATAGGTTTATATAACCTGGTTATCATTTTAAGCTGTGATTTTGGTTTGAGCTCGTCCGTCAGTAAGCATTTTTTTCCATCGTACTGCACATGACAGTACAGTACAGTCACAACAACAAAGGCTGACGGAGTGATAGGATAGGATAGGATCGGATCGGATAGGTTGATAGCCTGAGCAGTTAATCAAAGAAAAAAAAAACTATCTAAAAAAAAAAAACTATCTTCATCAGTCTTTTGTCAAAATATGTATAAATAACAGATCATTCTCTGCTAAATTTATGCTAATCAGCTTTGTCAGTTTTGTTGACAAAGTAACTGCTGCCTGTTCAACTAAACAAAGACTGCACAGTCAGATGCCAACTAAGGTTAAGCTTAATGTCATTGCCATGTGCTGTGGAATCCCCTACCTTTCAGGTGCAGAGAGTTCAGAATTCCGTGTTCGCAGCTGCCAGCACTGTTGATGCCAAATGCTGAACTATGCGCGCGAAAGTGCTACCGTTTTCTTTTCACCTCTCCAAAGAGGAAGTAGTGTCTTATCAGATTTGCCCAGTACATGCTGCTTAATTGTCTTTTCAAATGCAGTCTCCAGAGCCATGATTCCAGTGGAGACAAATACAGCTAATGACTGCATGGACCTTCCAAACATACTAATGCATTTTAGAGACTTTATCTCTTAAAAGAGTTTTTTTTGCTGCTCATGTAACACCATAAGTCCCTGCTGCGCCTCAAAACCTGGCTTGTGTCATGCCTCTGAGCTTTGACAGCATGGCAGTAAGACCGGTTACTAGTTTGCTTAAGGTTCACATGTTGTCTGGTTATTTGAAGAGAGTCACACTCAAGGTGAAATACATACAAATATTCTTGATGGAATTTCATGGGAAATGTTCGGAAGTAGCGTATTTCATAATAATAATAACAGTAATAATAATAATAATAATAATAATAATAGAGGGTAAGTCATCTTGTCCCATTTTGTTTCAGCAGTTCAAATAGCTTTAATAGGTTTAAGTAAATCATCCTAATAAATGATTGTGTGGTGGTTTCCTTACTACCAGTGCAAAGTTTGGACCTTATAATTCCACTGTCTTCCCTGGTTTCTTTCTCTAAAGAAGTAAGTTTTGGTCTTGCTTTCCGGGGATGGTCTTCATGTGAGCAAGTTTTATCATGATGCTTAAGGGGTTTTGCAAATGACAATACTGTTCTTGCAAGAACTATTTCATAACAACTGGCCTTTGCGTCTTAAAATAACAGCTGACTTTTGTTGTTGTTGGTGGTGATGTTTTTGTTGTTACTTAGTTACCTAATGAAAAATTTGTGTTAATTCATATTTTGTTCCAAAATGTTTTTAAAAGTTATTCCAAAAATTTATATATATATATATAGACTTGTTTCCAAACTTTTGACTGGTACTGTGTGTGTGTGTGTGTGTGTGTGTGTGCGTGTGTGTGTGTTTGTGTGTGTGTGTGTTTGTGTGCTCCTTGCGCCCTCGGCTCCGGGGCTGTTAAATCTGGCAAGGGATAATTATCAATGGACCTTAGGCTTGTCTGATGTCTCTGGGGAGAGCTTGGGGTACAGAGGTTTGGGAGCGAAGAGATGTGTCAGATGTTAAACATGAGAGAGTTGGTAGACTGAACACACCACTGATAGATCCTGCAGGCCCAAGCGGGTCCACACTTTACTGCAAAATATACTATGATGCTGAAGCCCTTGGAACGCTCTGTTCTTTATATAAGAAGCCAATCTGAACCTGGAAATTACCTGGAATAACTTTCTGCAAAGATAGCAAAGATGCAATCCTAAGGCTAGGAACGTCCTCCCCTTTACTGTTCCAAGAAAGTTTCTCCATTAAACTTGTGATCAGAATAGGTGACAAATTAAAGTAGATTTTGCGGCAGAGAACATCACGCAGTGGGGATTAGTTTGATTCTGGTTATTCAGGGATCCAATAGCTTGTAATAACAGACTGGTCATGTCATACTCTCAAAGTCTCACAGAATTCCATGAGGGCCACTGTCATGCACCTTTTTTTTTAAGTCTACAAAATCCATGTACTAGAGTGGTTAGACATAGTCCCATGAACCCTTTATTACCTCTTTGAGATGAAAGGGCTGGTCTATTGTTCCACAACCAGAATAATATCCACATTGCTTCTCCTGAAGTGTCAGATTGGCACCCTGCAACACTTCCTTCCAATGTCTCATATTCAGGAGGTCTTTAAAGTACTTTTTCCACCACTGACCCCCAGTTGAGGTCAACAGTTCTCCACCCCTGCTGTCATCATCTTAGGCAAGATCCTGCTTCCCCCTCCTGATGGATTGCCGGAATTTCTTTGAGGTCAATTTAGAACACAGCATGTTCTTTCTGTACTGTAGCCTCTTCCCAAGATCGGATGTGTAATAAATTCATATGTAGATGATGTTGTAATTAGCTAAATTATTTTTTAGTAATTTATCACCTATCACATTTTATCACTCAAGGGTGGCTGGGAGCTTTCCTGAACTGGGTGCCAGTCATGTCCCCTAGACTATTATAATGCAAATCAATGGCCCCATTATAATGACCCCATACTACTACTGCTGCTGCTACTTCTACTACAATAATAATAATAATAACAAGTTACATTACACAAGTCTTTTAAATAATTTGATGTAAAGAAATACAAGTGTCAGTACCTTTACCTAAATATATTTAATGTTTTTGTTTCAGATTGAAGCCAAGCATTTCAACATTTCAACCAATATACAATTGGATCCATGTGGTGATATTGTTAAGTGAAGCCTTTATTTGTTATATGTACTTTACAGCTTCTTTGCATATCCCAGCTAACCAGGTCAGCCATGATACAGCACCACTGGAGCAAGAGCCAAACAGTGTCAAACTGGTGGAGCTGGGGATCGAACCACCGATCTTCCAATAACTAACTCAGTGCCTTAGCCCTCTGAGCCACCACCTCCCCCTTTTTTTTTTACTTAATATTGAGTTATGGCTACTATCAAGCAAAAGCTTAGACCTTGTCATATTCAAACATCTAAACATGTTTTATTACAATAGGGTTTCCTTTATTTTTTCCTGCAACAGGGCTGAATATTGGACAGTTTTTAATGTATGACCCAAACAACACGTTACAGCCCCTTCCAATGTAATAAGCAACAAGCGTAACATGCATCTGCATATATTATTGCAATAATCCCACAAACATAATATATTTCTCCACAAATGTCCTGCAAATGTACTAACAACTGCTATTATGTTTGTGGGAAAAACGATTATGTTATTTATTTATTTATTTTTACATTAAAAGCTGCAAATTTATATTACATTTGTGGTTATGACATTTGCACAATCATTATGTTGGTGGTGTTACATACCCTTCTCAGAGAATAACAGAGTTATTATTTCTATGAATCACATAACAAATAAGACGCGCTTGCCCACAGAACTGCTAGCTGTATCTTAGTTATACTTAGCAGTGTAGTTCCGTTCTGACACGTGCTTATGAGAAATGGGTATCGGTTCACATTTTGAAACAGAGAAAGCCTTATAGCCGTACGCTTAGGTGTGGTAAAGATATTAGACACTTTTTGCTGAGTAACGTTTTCTTACCGAATACTGACAATACTGAAGTACATTTACTCGTTCACATATACAGCAACTAGAAACAATTATTATCTATGAACTCTTGATTTCAGTTTTTCTTCCTGTGCAGGAATGAATGATATGTGAAAGCAATTTGACAAATGAGAGGGTCGAAGAATCAAGTACATTAGTTTTTTATTTTTTTTTATTTTTTTACAACATGACTTCCTTATTTCTGATATAAAGGAAGTAACGTATGCGTACAAACAGGAACAGTACGATTTTATATTAATATTAATATCTGCAACAGTTCTTTTTGCCCAGGTGGGCCTGTGTTTGTTAGAATTGGTTTTAAAATTGGTGATATGCATCTGTCAGTTTTGAGTACACTTTACTACAGTTGTATTTACCAGCATGAACCTGTATATCATTTTGTCTTTGAGGGATTTTATACATTCCAAAAGCCAAGTTTCCAATACAAAATAAAAATGATCCTTTATTGCTCTCTGCAGTGTGATCAATTATTTTGAAGGAAAGGATCAATAATGCAGCAATATCTCAAAATGCTTTTCCAAAATGGCAAAAACAAAATAAAAAGTAACATAACAATAAACATAAAACACATAATAAAACAGCACTTACAATACCAAAATATCAAATAAATAAACAAACAGGGGGAAAATACTGTTGGATACTTGATATACTGTACATCATCGCTAGTTAATGCGATCCCCTGAACTGGGCCACAAGTTCCAGATGAGAAAAAAAAAAAATAATAAACCTGTTTGAATATGTCCTCCAGCCATGGCAGTCTTCCACAGATATTTCCTGGCATGCAGCATTCTTTGAAACCAGGAGGGATTCCTTATCATCCTTATCCCATCTTCTCCATGAGTGAGATAATTCCTCTGTGGGGTTGAGGAATGGACAATATGGTGGAAGGAAATGTGGCATCATTATTGGACGGACTTCTAGACAACTATGTAATGACACAGGGGTTGTGGAATGCCACACTGTCCTATTCGATTATAAACATTGGCACACGAAAAGAAGTTCTAGAGGATTTGCTCTATTTACAATACTATTGTGAAAGCAATTCATTTATGTGCGCTTGCAAAGTTACGAAGCTTACCTGTTGGTTAACTGCAAATATTTGAGTCCATGCTATATTATCATGATCAATTCCAGTAGCATTACTGTTCAGTAGCATTATTCCTGGTCTCTGTTCATGCAGTATTTATTTATTTATTTATTTATTTATTTATTTACAACATTCTCCTCTTCCTTTCTTAGCCACTGTAGCACCCATTCTTCTGTCTCTGGAAGGGTCCATGCTTGGCCAAAAAGGCAATCCATAGTTGTCTGCTTGGGCGATGATAATCATTAATGCAAACCATGAGGGTAGGTCCTTAGCGAAAAGCGGATCAGCAGTGGCACTTCAATTTTCTTTTTTTGTAAAGAATGTTTTTACTTTTAGGTTTCTGATCAATTTTGGTATGGCAAGCCCATGGAAATGTATCAAATTGTCATTTAAATATTTTTATGCTCTGTCTCAACCCAGGATTAACGCAAAGGAAAACAGCATGCTAATATGTGCAAAAAGTGCTGTAAATACATAGAGCTTTGCAGGTGGTTGTCTCTTAACAGGAAAAGAGCAAATGCATTTTGAAAGAAGCATTTTGTGTCAGAGCACTGAGAAATGGTCTACAGTTTACCCCGCATCGAATGTTGGTGTGCTGAACTCAGTTTTGAAAGGTGCAATAAAAAAAAAAAAAAACTAACTCTGAATCTTTTCTCTTGGTTTGAGCACTGGTTTTGCACTTGTGAAGACCGCATCTGATGTTAAAACAGATAACAGATAACCCAGCATGAAGTTAAATTGTCAATAAACCATTTAAACTGCTTTGAAAAAGAGAGAAACTGGTGTACTGCACACAATCATCAAACAATCCAGGCAAGTTAAAACAGAATTTGAGAATAATGTGAAGTAAATCCCATTAACAAGCGTCAACATCTTTAACAGAGCAGAAACGAAGGCATCCATTATTAAAGGTTGTTGAGAGCAGAAATAGCGAGATATAACCATAATATTAAAAATGTTAACAGTAAAACCACCAAGGGTTAGGGTTCCCCTTGTGCCATCGGAGTGACTCTGGCCACTTGGAACATTGCTCTGCAAGGCCTCTGCTGTGCACTGCGGTATCCGGCACCAGGGCGTTGGCAGCAGATCCTTTTGATGTGCCGTGGATTGTGGATTGGACTTGGTTGTTCAGCACATTCCATGGGTGTTTGATTAGATTGGGATCTGAGGAGTTTGGAGACTTGGGACTGCAGCCTCGGGCTCATTACCTGCCATCCCCCATACACTATAGGATTTTGATGACTTTTTGCTGATTTGTGCTGCGTTTGTAATTTTGCTTTTAGAAAACTGTCTCGTTATTATGTTGTTTCCTGTGCTGCATTTGAAGCTCATGAGCTGCTGACTAAACACTTGACACCCAAACTGTGGATGTTCTGCAGGAAACTGTTTTATTTGTATTGGTTTTTATAAATATTATATTCTAATAACTGAAGTATTTAAAATGACTACATATTGTCTTTATTTGGCTCAGAGTCTTTTATTTGGGGGGGGGGGGGTTAAAAGCATAACAATGATACAAATGTAATTATTTTTGAAGTTATCCCCAAAAGAAGGTCCAGTACATGAACCATTTATTTAGATCCTGACTAAGAGTAGATGTAAAGGTTGCTGCTGTGCATTCCAGGTTATGGGTGATATGGGTTACTACCCGTGAAAAACACTCACTCATCCTGTATTCAGGGTCACGGGGGGCCTGGAGCCTATCCCAGGAGACTTAGGGCACATGGCAGGGTACACACACAAAGACATACACTCACTCATTCACACACTACGAGTAATTTGGGAACGCCAATTAGCCTAACCTACTTTGGACTGTGGGAGGAAACCGGAGTACCCGGAGGAAACCCACCAAGCACGGGGAGAACATGTAAACTCCATGCACACAGAGACGGGAATCGAGCCTGGCCGGGGATCGAACCCGGACCCTGGCGGTGCAAGGCGACAGTGCTAACCACTACACTCTGTGAAAAACAAATGTGTTAAAATAAGCTAATCACTGAAATAATATGGGCACCAGCATCATATATTTTTCACTTTAAAATGCAAATACAAATAGTGCACTAGTGAGCATACATATGAGGCTGTGTGCGTCTCTCTCTCTCTCTCTCTCTCTGTGTACATGTTGGAGTTACAAAAGAATAAATACTCATAGTTTTGCAGAAATTTGCTGTGTCATAAATTTTCCACAATGTCATCTGACTAGGAGGAACTAAAAAATTATAATTTTGTATAACTTGGCTTTAGTGCATTTTTGCTAATCCTTCCCTGGAACGTCATCTATTGTTATATTGCTTTGTGATTTTTTTTTTTTGGACTACAAATTTGCATATTTCGCATATTTATCTTTGATAAACTGAATTTCTGAACATGACTTTGTATTTATTTGAACAGTTTTGTCCAGTCAGTTCAGTTCATGATGCTGCACAAAACTGATCTGCAACAGCATTACGATCAATGAATATCAATCGGTTTTACACCTTTAATGACGAGAAATTTCCCGGCAAGTTCTGGTTTGACTTCATCATGAAATAAGTAAAAAAAAAAAGAAATAAGTTATTGTACAAATGATATAAACCGTACAGGAACCACAAGAGCACATGTAACCTGCACACGACGCTGTACAAGGCAGTGGTGTTTTTTTAGAAGCACGCTGACCATGTAAAATTTCAGTGTATGTTTTTAACCTCTTATTTCCTCACAGCTCTGTTCATGAGCATCACTAAACCACAAATGTGGCTAGTTCTGCATTTCAAAACTTGAGGGAAGAATTACACATTAATAATTGCGTTTCCTATGTACTGTATGAATTTTACTATGTGGTAAAAATACATAAAAGCTGCAGTAAGAATTCTACGGTTAATATTTTTGTTCATGTTTACGTTTAATGTAAAAAAAAAAAAATGTCCTTAAATGATTTGAATATCAGCTGGTTTCATTTCATTCAGTTTCAGATGTATTTTACTATTTGTTTACTTTTTTGGTATATATGAAAAATGACATTTTGCCCACAAAAAAATTTAGAAACTTGAAAATATTTTCCCTCTAAAATAGGCATGCAGAGTTTTTTTTTTCCTCCTTTGAATTACTCTATTGACTTATTGATTTATTTGGTTTCCCATGAGCACGACTTGCTTGTGGTGGACAACCCAATAGAAAAACAACTACCCAAAAACAAACATTTGTTTTGTCTCAAGTCGGTTGGTCTGGTGGTGACTCATGCTTTAATGTCACCGACCTCACATACAGCTACAGCAATGAAAGTGCTCACCACAACCACCAGGCAGAAGAACATATGCATAGCATCCTGTTGCGCACACACACACACACACACACACACACACACACACACACACACACACACACACACACCTCTCCACACACACACAAACACACACACACACACACACACACACACGTAAACACACAGAAAGAGGGATTCTATTCTGTCTTTTTCTTAGAATAATGACAACAGATATTATTGGACGAAAAAACAACATGTCTACATTCCTTCATGCTTTTATTCCATTAATATAATAATGGCCATTTGATTAGTGGGAAACAGTGCCACCTGCTGATGAGAGAGATGTGATGGAGCATTTTGAGGAAACTAATGGCTCTCACCTCTTTAGGGAACTGAGAAGCTGCAAATGTTTTTAATGACCAATAAAGTATGTCATAAACATAATTATCTGTAAGAGTCTCTAAATAGGAGATAGATTATTGCTTTTCACCCACTTATGATGTTAGCTGCAAAATACTGTAATGTCCTGTTTATATATATAGTATTTAAGTATTTATATACTGTACAGTACTGTATATCAACCCCCCAAAAGGTCTCGAGCCTCATTATGATTGGTCCAAGTGTTAAAAGTATTACAAAAAAAGTTTTTTTTTTTTTTTTTCCACAACCCTGTTCCAACCACTCAGCATTCAGCATCACCGATATACTTATCACTGGCCGGATCATCTGTCCTTATCAGCATCTGTTTCTGACTGGTTCATTCCTTAAGCTAGATGTAAGAGGGTAGGAACAGGGACTGGACCGAACATAACAGTCAAAAACGTGACAGCCAAAAAAGTTCTCAGGAAGCCTGGAGGTCTATTCATCAAGACTAGATAAAAATAAAAAAAATTGAATTTCTGGCAATATTTAGAGAGTCTGGCTCTTTGGAAGCAAAAGATTAAGTAATGAGGAGTGACTCAAGACTTGTACACAATATTGTAATTCAAATGAAAAACAAATAGAAACATTTAGGAAATAGTTCAATTGGCTGGAATACTGTACAATTAACCTGCTCTTTTCATAACAGACCATGTTCCTGAACATCTAATTAATTAATAATAAACTAATAAACTAAATCTGAAATAGAATAATTAGAATGAGATGGTTAGGTGTCCACTACCCTTCAGCCATATAGTGCACTGTATGTACTGTACAGTAAAAAGTGCTATTCAAATTTATTTAAACTGAACAAGACATTTTACTTTAAGCACCAGATGTAATCTGCTGTCTGCAATCTCTGTGTTATGAACATCTAGTGGAACTGAGATTGAGTTTAATAAAAAAGATTTCTTTTAAAAAGAAGTTAGAATAAAATAAAATAAAACATTATGTGTTCTTGCCAAATCTGGACATCAGTTCAACAGCTATCTAATACCTTACTGTATGTAGTTCCACAAAAATACATCATTTGACATTTGAACTACACAACTACTCTCGTTTAAGCCAGGCTCACCAGGTGGGACGTGAGTCCCCAGTGGGCACTTATCCGATGTTCTTTTTTGTCTGTTCATCACAGAATTTTTAGGAACCTAAAAAGTTGTTGCTCCTTCACTGTCAGAATGGCTGCGCCTAAAACCCTCTGCATAGCTTCCATAAAGCTCATAGTTTCCCCAAAGTTGAATGCAAACCCTTCTAGTGTCTTTGTAATTTAGCGTTACACCTACAGATGTGTGTGTCACTCAAACATGAGTAAGAATGACTGAAATCAGATTGTTATTGGGGTATTAGCACAACCACACAACACAATATTACAGGTTTCTATATCCTGTTTTGCCCAAGTCTGGATTCCTAGGCAGTACTTTATTTAAAGTTGTTTATAACAGCAAATTGACAGTCTCTGATTTGATGGCATACATTGAATACAAGAACTTTTCTTAAAGTATCAGGACTGATGTTTTTCCAGGAAGAGATGATTTCCTCCTTTAGTGCAATCTGGGCAAGTCTAATGACTTGAGGTGATCCAAAGGAAATAATTGAATTGTCTGGTGATGTGAATGTTTCTATTCTTTATGTCTGTTCCGTTTTTAATCCATCTCAGGGCTGAAATACAAAGTAAAACATACATTTTCTATAAGGAGAAGGCCAATAGATTCAGACGTTTTGTCCATGCCGTATTTTCGTACCTGTTTCAAAGATTGTTACAGATCACACTTAACACTTCGCAGAGAATGATTTTTTTTTTTCTTGGGATAAGCTTAAAAGAGTGGTGGTTTCATCCAGTTTTACTAAGCACTACACTCATGTGACTTTATCCAAGCTCAGACCAAGCAGAGCACCGATTATACCATTTAACACACTATAGTAATGCAGGAGACATTACTCCTATCACATGCTACAGTATATAGTCTATAATGGAACAACAGTGGATAAGATGGAGATGTTTGAGGTCAGAAACACTGTTATTACCAAGTAGTAATCTTTTTGAAGCAATCATTTAAATAAGAAATAAAAGATGAGGATGTATTGTTAAAATAGTCAAGAGCATTGAGGTGTGAGTAATCAATTACCTATAAAAGGGCCTCCTGGAGTGTTATATTATCTCTTATAGCACATCAGTTATGATTATGTTGTTCCATCACCAGCCTGTTTTTTTCCCCTCTTGAAATTAATAAACTCCAATAATGCAGATCATCATATTACATCGTATTACATCTGTAAAGACTTTGCCATGTTGAAAAACTTATGGGAACAGCTTACTCTTTTGTAGCACTGAAACTGGAGAGTGGTTCCAGAAATGACATGCGGACAACTCGGCCATAAAAACGACTGGCAGTTTATGGGGTGAGTCTGCCATATAAATCACCGTTACTATACGTTACATAATGCAGAATTATATACCTGACAGATTTATCATGTTATAATCTAATAACATTATATCTCTCATTAAAATGTCATCAGTAGACTTGTCAGTTACTCCCAGTACAGTAAATAATGCCATTTGCCTTTAAGGGGTGCGTTCTAATAGATATTGATACAATTCTTTTAAGATTATACCATGAGACTTCTCCATTTGGTCAGTACAGAAGTGTATTTTACTTTACTTCCTTTCTTTACCCTTTAATAGGTGACTATTCCTTCCGCATTCGTCTTTAACTCTTACATGTTTAAGCGCAGAGCTTGCTGTTCTCCTCATGTTCACAGATTGCCTAGGGCTCTGCTTAATAAATGTAGAAACCACATGCTAATCTAGTACATGCTTGAATGCACCCATAACAACATGATTAAGAGAATTAGGACAGCTCCCCTGAACCTCAACATGACTAATCCCAAGACAATAACCCATTGCTGGTGGCTTAATAAGCATTTGGGGAATTTTCTCCTGTCCTCTGCAGAAGGGGCATTTTCCTCTCCTTGCACGAGTTAGCAACTGCGGATTTGCACGATTTTGCCCTTACTCCTCCCTGCTGTCTTTGTGAAACCTTAAACGCATATGTTTTTGTGCCCGGCTTTGCCCTCTATCAGCACATACTAGAGTGGGGTTAAGCCTGGGAGCTAGCTTGCATATGGATTTACGGACAAGAAAAAAGCGGTGGGCCCCTTCTGCAGCTGCTGGGTTAAATCACAGTTGTTAGGCCTAGTTCAGTTTCTCTTAAATTGGAGCATAACAACTTAAACTTCATATTCCAACTACTGTATTGTATGTACTGTCAATGATAAGGCAGATATATCAGTCTTACACCATTTTAATTGCCTGATAACCTGCATCTACAGTAAAAGGATTTTTCAGAAACCCCGTATGTAAAAGTGCGGTTTGTTAGGAGCTTATACAGTAGTTCTTCAATACTATTATTTATTAAAAAATATATTTAAAAAAACATTTATCATAATATAACATAGAAGGAAAATTACTTCAGTGCATTTGTATATGTAAGTGCACACACCAACATATTTAAATGTTTAGCATTTTACATTTGATGTCTATCAATTTAGTTGGGAGTGCAAAAAAAAAGCCAAAAAAAAACAAAAAACAAGTTTGAATTAGAATAGTCTGTCACTTTGTCACTGATCGGCTGTACAGTATACAATCATTAATATCCCATTAGCCACTACTTGTGTGGAGTGTCTTTATTTTGCTTCCATAAACTGAGAGACATTAAACAGTGTTGCACCTTTACAATCAAATTTAAATACTGAGATTCAGCCTGAGGCTAAAAGGCTTTGAACAGAAAATTAAAATATCAGTAACTTCCTCTAGCTGAGCAAAATCCTCAGCGCAAAGTCCTTGGTACAAACCTTAGCAAAGCTCCTCTTAAATGTGGATTCTTGTGGTTGTACATTCCGCCAACTCAAAACTGAGTCTCTGTAACCCGTTCTTTTCCATTGCTGGACACTGGATGAGCTTCTGCTTTTTCAGTTTCGGTGTTGTCTTTGCTAGACACAGGCCCGTCAGTGCGCGGGGTGCTTTCCTGCTTTGGTTGACATTTTCCTGTGGTCAGAGACTTCTTAAAAGACTCTGAAGTGAAGTAGTATACCACTGGATCAAAGCAGCAGTTGAGGGTGGCCACACAGAGCGTTATAGGATAAAGAGTTCGTGCCAATCGTTCAAGCCAGCAGCTTACCAAGGCTTGAGTACGCACCATAGCGTAAACAAACAGAACAGAGTTATACGGCACAAAGCAGACAATAAAGATGGCCAAATGCACCACGATCATGCGTAATACACGTTTCTTGTTGGTGCCAATTTGGCAGAGTGTAGCTGGCTTACGCAGTGTTCGTAGCACCATGGAGGAACAGGCCAGGTTGATGAGCAACGGAATGAGGAAACCCACCACCTCAATGAAGATGGTGATCTTGGACAGGTAGGTCTTCCAGGTTTTCTGGGAGAAGCCCTCGAAGCAAGTGGTGATGGTTTTGGCCTGATTGGTTGCGGAGAAGAACGTCACAGACATGCCTCCACCCAGGATCAACAACCAGATCAGAGCGCATACGACGGCAGCATTACGACGAGTGCGGATGAAGCGGGACCTAAAAGGGTAAACTATGGCCAGAAAGCGGTCCACACTGATGCAGGTGAGGAAGAGCATGCTGCCGTAAATGTTCGTGATGAAGGCTCCTCCGGAGATCTTGCACAGCTCATCGCCAAAAGGCCAGTGGCGTCTGATGTTATAGTAGATTTTAAAAGGCAGAGTAAATACAAATATCAAGTCTGATAATGCCAAATTGGTCATGAAGAGAGTGGTCTCGTTGCGTATCTTCATACGACAGCAGAAAACAAAGAGTGAAGCACAGTTGGTGATGAGGCCCAACACAAAGGCGATGGTGTACACTACACCATACAAGTTGTACTTGAAGGAGTCATCGATGCCGCAGTTCTCCAGCCCAGTCTCGTTAATAGCCAGACCTGCCATTGTGGCGTCAGGGGACAGGGGAGGATTTGTTTTTGGTGAATTCCCAGCTGTCAGAAAGTGTTTTGTGTGCAGTGTACTTGCCAGCCCATAATCGACACCCTCTAAATTCTAGTGAAATCAGCTGCTATCTTTGGTGTACATAGATGGTCAGATTTAGTTCTCTGTAGGAGGGGACAAGACAAACAAAAAAGACAAATTTGGTAAGTAAGACGAAAGTGAGGCGAACTTTACTACTGAAAACTAGATACAGGATATACAGTAATTGGAAATGTGAGTAAATGTACATTTTATAGTTTCACTTAACTTAAAATATAACAAACCCCAAACCTCATCATAATTAAGACTGTCTGGTTAAATCAGGTGTTTTGGAAGAGGGAAAATGCAGACCAATATATGAAAATGAAAGTCAAACCGCTGCTGTTCTTTAGGATGGGAACCTTTAAACCTTAGCAATGCACATTCCATTTTATTAGGAACACTGACAGATGTCAACATTCATGTAATTATCTAGTCAGCCAGTCATGTAGCATAAGTAAATGCAAAAAGAAATGCAGACAAAGGTCATTAGCTTCAGTCAATGCTCACATTGACACCACAGTGAAGAGAAAATAGACATCTCTATTTCTATGAGTTATAGTTGTTGGCACCAGCGGTGTTGGGTTGAGTATTTCAGAAGCTGCTGAACTCCTGCCTCTAAAGTTTACAGAGAATCCTGTGAGGGTCTGGGGGCTGAAAAACCATGTTTGAGAGAGAAAGATCAAAGAAGAACGACTAGACTGGTTTGCACTGACAGGTAATCTAAAGCAACTCAAACATGCAGTTGTTATAACCAAAAGGCATCTCTACATCAAATTTCACGGCCACAGACACCCAAACCAGACAGTCGCCGACTAAAAACAGACCAGCCAATCCATGGCCGCCTATTCACCTTGAGGTTCGATGTTTTGCGGATGCAGAGATGCTTTCCTGGTCTACATGTATGTAATGTTTGAGTATTTTATTGAGTTACTACAGACTTCCTGACAGCTTCTGGTTATCTTCCTCTGACCTCTTACTCATTGTTTTGTGTGTGTGTGTGTGTGTGTGTGTGTGTGTGTGTGTGTGGTTATGTGTGAGCGTGTTTGTTTCCGCATTCTGTGTAAACTTCAGAGAAAATCCCAATTCAGCAATTTCTGAAATACTCGAAACAGTCCGACTGGCACCAACAACAATGTCATGGTTAAGGTCAGAAATTGTCCCCCATTTTGATGTTAAAATGAACATTCCCTGGTGATTTTGACGGCATGATTTTTGCACTGCACAGCTGCCACATCATTGGCTGATTAGACACAAAATGAGCAAATGTATAGGTTACTATATATATCCAAACTTTGGATTGCAAGCATAATTTTGAACTGGAAGCATGCTTGTATATCAAAACACTCATAATTCTGTGAAATGTGAATTTCCCCATAAGAAATATGGGAAATTTGTTTGTTTATATTGATTATTTGTTCCACAACCAAAAAAACACTCAGAGAAAAATCAGTTTTCATTTTATCTTTGAAAAAAGTAAAAATAAATCCCGACAGAGCAGTGTTTGCGTTAGTGTGTGTTTATGCGTGCACGTGTGTGTAAAACTGAAATAAGATGAGAGAAAAGAGGTGGCTACTGTGTAGGATGACTATCACACACACACACACACACACACACACACACACACACACACACACACTAATGGAAACACTGCTCTGTGTTTAAACTTCTTTAACCAGGAATCACTCTAATGTTATAATAAACAGTACACGCACACATACAGTAAGTTGACTATATGAGAGACGCAAGTGCACTGAGGCTGAGCATGGTAGATGATTACCTATAATCCCGTAGTGCATGAGAGTGAAGATCTTAGTTTAGATCTTAGGCTTAGTTGTGATCATGTGATGCTCGGCAGACAAAGCTACAAATATAAACTACTCATATATCAAGACCTCGCTCGTTTATTAAGTTAAAATTTATTTAAACTTTTGCTCGGCTTGCAAAATGCCCGCAGACCAAGCTTTCTTCCAGTAGAAACTTTTTTAAAAATTTTGTACTTTACACTTGTGTAAAAATGTCATAAAGTCATACAAGGTGTCCCATGGGACTTCCACTGAAACTGTTTTTTTCCCCCATTCTTTTAGAAGCCTAATGCCTTCCACACAATGTCACTCATGGCTTAATAATACTGTAGTAAAGAGGAAACTATGGTATCATCCGAAACAAGCTGGTCCCTTAACGTCTGATACACTTGTTTCAGACAATATTATCTGAATAATCTTTTGATAATCCCTATGTGATGTCCATCAGAGTAACTAATAGCATTTAATTTTCTGTTTAAAATCCAGTATTAACGCAAGGATACATTTCTACAAAGTGGTAGACGATACACTAGGATCGGTGCTACTTTGGCAGCACAATTGAGCATCTAATAGACTCTTGAATGGTAGCTTTGCTCAGGTCTCTTCTTTGACAATCTTGTATTCAAAATATAGCAGTAAGGATTTTTCCCCTGCTGGAATTAGAAATTTGTTTAGTATCCAAATCACTAAACCCTTTTGGCATGTCTGACTTTGGGAGGATACTTCCTCAAAGATCTGCCTTCATGGTACAACTGTCAAGTTTTCCAGTGACAGAGACGCACTTTACTGCAGAGAAGCAGGGCAACTGCATGAGACACCATTATGCTGGCTATTTCTTTGCCAAACTGTCAAAGTCTATTCTTTTAATTCTTCACAAAATTAAATGTACTTTTCCAACAGACCCATTGTCGGTCCTTAATCGGTTACACGCTATATCTTGTATTACATCATATCTTACTTTATTATGGGCTCTTCATTCATTTACTAGTCTACTTGGTGATTCATTTTTACTACAGAATTTAGTTTTGTTCTATTTAGAATTTGGAATGTTTCTGTAAAGCGGTGATGAACTGTGGTGATCTCTCCAGTCCAAATTTGGCCAGAATTCTAGGTATTAGATGTCACCCATCAGCATGTACCTGAATTTGTACAGCATGACATTTAAGTATCCACAAATCCATTTGAAGTTAGTAAATTTAGTAAAAAGTTTTACATTTTCTATTAAACAAATAATAATAAAATAAAAGTTGACACTATAAGTTCAACACCTTATTGCAGATATAGTTTCTTGTAAACTAGTCATTCATAATACAAATATGATTTTGAGTCTGGCTCAAAACTGCCATATGTCTATCTATCAAAAAGTAAAAAAAAAAAAAAAATAGTTTGATTTGTTCCCCACTTAAGCCAAAATAAATATCAGTTTGGATTTTCAGAGATGCCATCAGAGTTAACCTGTACTAGCAGAATTGATAAGTTAAAGTGAAAGTAATTTTAAGCCAGCTTAACTTTACTTAGGAATTTTACCTACAGATGGTTTTACAGACATTTCTGGCTACTGTAGGTAATTAACATTATTTATCTAGCTCTGAAAGAAAAAAGGATTTATTTGTCTGTGTGAATGGATTTAAATTTGTGTCTGCAAGCAGCATTTGGCTGCTTCCCAGTGAAGCCATGCTAATATGAGCACAGATGCTGCTCTTTTTGAGGCTACTGCTCAGATGGCTCCTCTGCCAACTGCCTCACTGGCTTGCCACGCTCTTAGCTAAAATTAGCCAAAAGCACTTACCTAGTTAAGGAATAGATCATGGCTGTGATTTAGTCACTGCTATGAGCAAACTTGTAAGTAGTAAAGTAAGTCTAAAGTCTAAAGTAAGTTAAAGGAAATTAGTAGTTACAGTGGAGCATTATGAAAATGTCAAAGTTCTTTTATTTTTTTCCATTGCTGTTCTTACTGCGGTATATGTAAAAGTATATGCAAAATCATGCTAAAGAGTTAGATGATCATCATGTAAAAATTCATTTAAAAAAAATACAGTCTGTCATGCTCAGCTTAGATGTGTCATCTTTACTGGTTTCTCTCATGGCCCTTACAAAGGCTATACTGTACTGAACAACCCTATACAATACAGTTAGTGTGCTGGTGCAGCTTCCACTAAAAGGATCCGATTTAGTCACTCACTGGCAGCCGGCAGGATTCGGGGTTAGACCATTTGCTCCTAGATGAAGTAAAACCCAAACAACTTGTGCTTTTTTACTCTTCAGCTGCTATTAGACTTCTCTACAACATACACATTTTACTCGATGAAACTTGCCTAAAATGATGTCTGTATTCCAACTACATCTTTTTATGAACAGTTCTACATTTAAGAGACATTTTTTTATTTAAAACGTATATGTAAAGAACAAAACAAAATGCACGTCTCATTTTGACATCTTAAGAAAAAAAAGCAATTAGCTATTCCTCTAATACCACAACAACATACATTACCCATTAATCATGTGACATTTTTCTCATTTTACAATCGCATTTACAGTAATGTTGTGGACATCCAGGAAGCAATTTTGTTCTCTCACCAGCTTATCTTTTCTCTCTCTCTCTCTCTTTAGGTAATAATGCAATTAATGCAAGTATTTAGTGTGGTGATATTGAGAAACCACAAAGCACAAAGTCCTCTGTCTTGAGGAAAATGTGCAAAGGGCTGACACTGGAGACTCCTTACATAATGTCTCCATGATGTTCCATATGAACGATTTTGCTTTATTGATAAAATAACTACACACAACATCATAAACTCTGATCATTAGACTTACTTTTCGGAAAAACCTCAATATATAAATCCTTAGTTATTATTTAACAATATATTCAGTTCTAGATATTTGATCAACACCTTCTCATCAAAGCTGGACAATTTATCACTGCAATAAAAAAAATAAAATAAAATAAAACTGTGATGGCTCATACTGTACCAAATAAACCTACTGTATGTCAAACACCAGGCCACTATTTTTTGTGTTTGTTTTCTCTCTCTCTTTCAAGCTTGGATGTTTTGTTGTTGTCCTTTTAGGGACAAATTCAATGGTATTTAGATTATTCAGTTATACGGATATAATACGTCAGTTTTAAACATCAGTTTACCTTATCATTACAAATATGCCTGTTGTGCATGTGTTGACATAAAGAAATTAGGTGACTATATAGCAAGAAAGAAAGAAAGAAAGAAAGAAAGAAAGAATTGGACATGTGAGAGATAAGTAAGTAAGAAAAAATGTGTGCTAAAATTTAAATCCAAAAGCATTTGTTAATAAAAGACTAATAAAGTCCTGACCTTAATGAGGCACTTTAATGACATATGGCTTAGTAAAGTATGCTTACCTCTGCTCCATCTTGTTCAAATTGTTTAAAAAAAAAGAGCTCTTGAGAGGGAAAAAAACAGTTCGACTTAAGCTTCCAAAACTGCACAAATCATTATGTAAACTTCTGTTTTCGGTGTCGCTGCTGAAGCAGACTGAGCACTGAGCTGTAAGAAACCGTTACTCTGCTCTTATTAGCGCTGTGTGTGTATCCAGTCCGAGCTCAAGCAAGTCAAGTGGACAAGTGAACAGCCAGAGGAAACGAGACAATAGGACCGTCAGCTGAATCCCGACTCGCTCCCTATTGGACATATAGTGCACCATATATGACGTAGAAGCCATTCATTGAGAGCCGACATGGTGCAGCTTATACTGGGAGCAGAGCTCGGATTCTCCCGCTGTGCTTTAGGAGGAGAGGAGAGGAGAGGAGAGAAGAAGAGAGGAGAGGAGAAGAGAGGAGAGGAGGAGTGCTCATGAGGGGAAGGTGCCAAATAATGGAGGCGGCCAAATTAGCGTCACCCCTCTTCATTTCAAACATTACGGCGTCTCATGATACGTTATGTTGTTATACAGTAGTGTTCCCTGTGATGTGATTTTGTTAGTAGCAAAGTAGCATGTATTACTGTAGCGTCTGTTTATGATTGTGCCTAAAATGGTGGCACAGTGGTACTGTAGTGTGGTGTTGGTGCCTCATACTATAGATGTGGTGACGTGTTACATCCCTTACTACTGTCTGTGTGGAGTATCACTTATTCTCCCTCTGTCATCTCCCAGAGGGTGAAATAAGAGTGAATAGTGAAATAAGAGTGTGATGGGGTAAGCACGGTGGCACGGTGGCTTATTTGTTAAAAGTTAAAACCGTCCTCCTTGCACCTCCAGGGTCAGGGTTCTGTTCCCGCCTTGGGGGCCAGGTTTTCTACACGTGCGTCAGTTTCCTCCCACAGTTCAATGACATGCAGATTAGGTTAATTTGCGTTCCCAAATTGCTCGTAGTTTGTGCATATAAATGTTTATGATCAACCACTGTCATAAAAATGGGAATAAATACAATGCTCACAATTGGCATCCCTAGTTGGTTCCTTGATGGATGGATGGATGGATGGATGAAGTGATATCCCATCCAGTGTGTCATCTTGCCTTGGTGTTCCATGGGGAGGCTCCAGATTCACTTCATGACGGACCAGGTAAAGCAGTAGTAAATGTTACTTATGATTTAGATCATTTTTGTGCCTAATATTTGAATTGGTTGGATTATGCTCATGAAAAAATCTGGAAAACACCATAATAATACTGTGCACTGTATGGGAATGATACAGTATATGGATTATCATATGCATGTGGTGACTGTCCCCAAGCGCACACAATTATTTCAATTGTTTGAAGTATGAGTGTCAAGATTTACACTTCCTGAGATTAAGGTGCTCAGCCTTGTTCCAGAAGACTATACCAATGTGCATAAACCAAGCATCATAAAAAGCTATGGTTTGCCAAGGTCCATCCCTAATAAACTTGAGTGCTCTGCACAGAGCCATGACTTGTTTATTTCAAAACCTTCTAAAATAAACTGGAACTCATATGGTGTGCCATACCTCGTTACCCTGAGTAATGCTCTAATGCCCATGATCTAAATAACTTCCCTAAGGGCTGGAGACTAACCAGTGAAGTGTGACGAGGTCTGTATTATTGCTCATTTTTATGTATGGAACGGGCTATTCAAGGACAGAGTTGGGTGTAATCATCAAGTGTCCAAAAACTTTTGACCATATGTAGTACATGCATGAAATAAATAATAAACATAATTCACCTGTTGTCCACGCTTACATCGGTTATGTCACAGGCATGAAATATGTCTGATTAGTGTGCTGTTCAACCAACATTAAATAGGAAGCTATACTTCAGCAAACAAACACTAGAGTGTCTAGATTAGACCAGACTTTTCTCTGATTAATTATTAAGCCTCAGAGTTATTTTAAGCCTCATGTAAGACTCATTCTAGGTATAACAAAACTATCCCAAAATAGCTGATTAAAACCTCCCATTAACTTTCCAATGCTGTAATACTGTAGTAAGTTAATCCAAGTGCTCTATATATAGCTTGCCAAGGGGGTGTTTTTGGAGAAGTTCTCATTGTCGGCCCAAGTGTGTGTTGGCAGGGGGCGGGGGCAGGGGTGGGGTCGGTGTGTGGGTGTGCGTGTGTCTGTTAGGGGACTCAGTGACAGAGGGGATGTTGTCCTTGAGCCCAGATCTCATGCGAGCATAGTTTCTGCACAATGGTGCTAGGGTCCACAGGATATCCTGCTCTCTGCTCACCTTCATCACCATTCTGAAAACAGAGCCTTCCGTCATAGCTGTCCTCTGTGTCTTGCTCTTTTATGACATAGCGGACAAAGCTTACCAAAAGAGAAGCGACATTCAATATGAATGTAACTAAGTATATAAAGAGTTATTAAAAAAAAACAATCATATTTGCTTTGTTTTTGTTTTTATACAAAGATGTGGTGTTGCCAAATACTGTATCATTCTGTATCAGAAATGCACAGAGAGGTCCATAAAATAAACAGAATGCCTTGTAGTATAATGTCAGAATTTCAACCCATTGCTCCATGTTGTTTATGTAAACTATACGGCAAAAAGTACAGTATGTGGTCACCATCTGATCATCTCGCCCATGCTTGATCAACATCTCATTCCAAAACTATAATCATAATCACAGAGCTGGTCCCATTTTTGCTGCTATAACAGGCTTCACTCTTCAGCCAAGTCTTGTGAGGATTTGATCATTCAGCCTTAAGTGCATTAGTGATGTTGGGTATGAATTGTCAGACAAGGCTTCATTCTCAGTCAGTATTCCAGTTTATCCCGAAAGATGTTTAGTTGGGTTAAGGTCAGTGGTCTCTGCTGGCTCCTCGAGGTCAGTCACCCCAACCTTGGCAAATTTGTATCATCATGGAGCTCGCTTTGTGTTTAGGGGCACTGTCATGCTGAAAAATGGCTGTTTTTTGTTTCGGTGGCGTCTGTGAGGTGGTGGGAGATATTGGGCAGTAAGGGAACAGGCAGTTCTTAAAGTTATATTGGAAGCAGGAAAAATGGGCAAGTATACGGATCGGACAAACTTTGGCAACTTTTGTGATGGCTGAATTAGAGGATATCTAAAACAGCAGGTCTTGTGGAGTGTTTCTGGTATGCAGTGAAGACACACAGATACACTTGACAAGTGAAGGGCTGTCTGGTCTGAGCCCACACACAAGCTACCGTAGCACAAATTGCTGAAAAAAGGTAATACTGGCTATGATAGAATGGTGTCCAAACAGAGTGCACTTCAGCTTGTTGTGCATGGAGCTTGTTGTAGTTGTAGTTGCAGATTGGTACTATATGAATAACTATACTGATCCCCAAACCACTGCTTGAAGAACCTACAATAGGCATGTGAGCATCAAAATGGGACTATAGGTTAATTGAGGAAGGTGGTATCATCTGATGATTCAACTATTTTTTCCACATCATGTGGACAGCCAGGGGTTTGTAGGCATTGCTTACTTGCACTATGGGAAAAAGTCAAGCCAGCAGAGGTAGTGCTATGCTCTGCATAATGTTTTTCTTGGAAACCTTACGTTCTTGCAATGATGTTGCTGTTACCAAGGGTGCGACTTTATGGCAAAGGAATTCCCTAATGGCAGAAGCCTCTTTCAGTAGGATAATGTGCCCTAAACATGTACAGGAATGGTTTTTGATTTCTGATATCACATTCCAATTGATCATCTACGGAATGTACCGGACAAAGATACCACAAGCACCTGCAGAGGTCTTGTTGAGTTCATGCTTTAACAAGTCCGAGTTGTTTTGTTGGCACAAGTATGCCCTGCACAATTTTAGGTAGGTGGTTTTAATGTTCTGGATGATTTGTAGGTTTGGGCTATTATTATTATTATTATTATTATTATTATTATTATTATTATTATTATTAGTGATAATCTTTCTCACAAAGAGACACTTCTGGCATTTGTGACCAACACACCGATTCCATGTGTGCAATCCATTGTGCCCTAATCTATGCTCCCTAGTAAAAGAGGATGCATGACCTATAAACCTACTGCTTCTTTTTCTTTGTTTTTATATTAACAAAGGGCACAATGTTGACCGTTTATGTGCTATACACTTTATGAAAGTAGACAAAAATAGACCTCACTGGTCACTAGCACAACATAATTGAACGTTTATTCTTCAGAAAATCCTCAAGAAATTTATGCAACTTCCTAGTGAACATGTGACTTTTGGAATATTCCAGATATGTTCTGAAGTGTGTTTAGTTAACAGGGTTGAGATAAATTGTGAAAAAAAATTGTAAGCATTTTAATGTAAAGTGTACATATGGTGGATTAGCCAGAGAAACATTTTACTTGTATTTAAAATGTTTTTCACCTTACATTTGCATACAGTATTTGCTAAACATGTCAGTTAGACAAAAATCATTTAATTGTCTTTAAAATGCCATAAAACTTGATAATTTATCTTTTAAAAAAAAAAGCATTTTCAGGAGTTTCTTTGTTTTCATCTAGATAATATCATCACATCTATATCGTCTTCTGTTTAAGTATTGACATACGTGGGTTCAGAGTAAAGTAAAGATAATGATCATTGTATGAGAAGACTCACGCATGCATTGTAAATTTACACTGGAGGCTTATTGAAGTGGCCTATGTAGCTGAAGCAGCAATTGGACATCTACAGCTGAAAAAATCCTAGTACTCTAAAAAGATCTACTTGAAGAATAACACCGTTTATTTAACATTTAGCTGATAAAAGAAAGATTAACTTAGACCTTTTTACTCACTCACTCACTCATCATCTATACCGCTTAATCCTGTATTCAGGGTCAGGGAGGGCCTGGAGCCTATCCCAGGAGACTTRGGGCACATGGCAGGGTACACACTGGACAGGGTGCCAATCCATCGCAGGGCACAGACACACATATTCACTCACTCATTCACACACTACAGACAATTTTGGGAACACCAATTAACCTAACCTACATGTCTTTGGACTGTGGGAGGAAMCCGGAGTACCCGGAGGAAACCCACCAAGCACGGGGAGAACATGCAAACTCCATGCACACAGAGACGGGAATCGAGCCTGGCGGGGGATCGAACCCGGACCCTGGTGGTGCAAGGCGACAGTGCTAACCACTACACCACCGTGTAGCCTCCAGACCTTTTTAATGTAGCCATTATCTGGTAGATTGATTTACAACAATTAATTAAATGATTAAAGTAAAACCTTGAATTGCGTTTAACTTGTCTGCGAGTGTTTTGCAAGATGAGCATAATTTTATTTTGATAAACAAATCAAGATACAAATTTTATCTTGATAAACGAGCAAGGTCTTGAAATACAAATAGTATGTACACGCTTTGTCTGCTGAGCGTCACATGATCACAACTGAGCCAATGGTTCTTCTCTCTTTCTTGCATGTTCCTCTTCCATGCTCTGTCTCAGCGCGCGTACAGTCAAGATATGTGTGTGTACTGTTTACTACAGTGAGCATGCGTGTGTGTGTGTGTGTGTGCACGCGTAAAGCATTTTTTTCATTTTGTGTCCAAGTGTAGTGACTGTTCTTTAGTAACTGTACTGCAACAACAGTCCCAAAAGTTTAAAAAGGCTGTAGCAGTGCGAGTCATGGATCTGTTGATGTCACATTTCTGTGAAATCCTTAAAAGCATGCAAAAGCAAGTGTCATTAGAGAGGTTCCCTGTTAAAGAAGTTTGCCGACAGACACTCTGTCAGAGAGCAGTGATTCCATTAGTGTGTGTGTGTGTGTGTGTGTGTGTGTGTGTGTGTGTGTGTGTGTGTGTGTGTGTGTGTGTGTGTGTGTGTGTGTGTGTGTGTGTGTGTGTGTGTGTATGTGTGTGTGTAAGTCGTCTTACACAGTAGCCCCCCTCCTCCTCCAGTCCTCCTCATCGTCTCGCTCTCACCAGCCACGATTCATTTCAAAGGTAAATGCAGGTTAATTTGTTTTAATTTTATTTCACATTTTGTATTATTAATTTTAATATGAATGTTTTTGAGTTGAATGAATCATCCGGCCATCTGCTGTGGGTTGAGCCCTCCGTGGATCAAACTTCTTGGCCCATGTGCGGCAGGTTGTGGTGCACTGGGTGTACTGTTGCCCCGGGTGCTCTTCTTTTATACTGCATTAATTTTTTCTGTGGGATCAGATCAGAATGCTTGGTCTTTTGTCCCTGTAGGCATGGATAAGTGTTTTCTGCCCATGATCCTGTCACCACAGTTTAGTAGTATATAGTTGATAAGCAATGTTAAAGTTGTGGCTGTGTGTAACTGTATGTATTGTACATTTAATATTTTACATAATATTGATTTTGTGTTGTGGTTAGCACTGGGACCTTGTTCCTACAGGGTAGAGGGTTTGATTCCTGTCTTGAGTCTGTGTGCATGCAGTTTACATCCGCCCCCCCCCCCCTTGCTTTCCAGAACGTCACAGTATTCCACCTACAGTACATGCTGTGAAAATGTCTGTTCCTGTAAACGAATCTCTCTGAGAAAAACCTTGAGTAAGCTGTTTGAGGTGGACCAAGGAGGCCCCAGTTGTCATAAGACTGATTTCAGGAAGCATGCAGTGACAGCCTGTTGCTTTTATTGCTTGTTTTTTCATGGACGTGCGGGTTCAGAGGGATTTGTTTTCATTGCAGATTATTTCCCAATGGAGTAACTGGAGCCTCACTAAAGTGTTAATTAAATCACTATTTTTTTGCATTATTAACTGTTTCATAACACTTATTATAAGTATAATATTCCTATGATGGGTTTTCCTGTTTCCAGTTCACTGAAACCACAACCACAGCTTGACCGTAATTAAGGAGATTTTGTGGATTTTGCACAGTAACAAGCGGCAATTATTTGCCAACCCCTGCAGAAAGAAAGAGATTCATTGTTTAAACGAGCACAGATTTCCATACAAGGTGGAAATTATTCAACAGGCAAACAGTGCTGGTATTGCTCATATTAATGCAAATTTGTTGTTCCCGTTGTCCACCAACTCCTCCTAAGCAATTTGTTTAGACATTCTGGACCATGAAATGAGACATCTTATATTATGTAATCAAGTGTGATAAAGCTGTCTCTAATCTTGTTTACAGCATTCAGATGCAACGATTTCATGTTTGAGCTTATCTGTTTTAGCTTGTTTACTGGAAAATATAAATAAATGTGTAAATTCATGTGTGTATTTGTGTGAACTGAATCTCCTACAATGCAGTGACAATATAAATGGGTTAACAGGAATATTTATCTTTCACAGATGAAAACGCATTGATTATAAGCATTTTCTGAATCCTCTATGTGCTGATAAGAAATGCGTCTTGCGAATGTCGGTGGTGTTTATTTCTTATAAAATGGACGCAATAAATATGCATAGAACAGCTAAATGTAGTCCCTCCAGCTCAGTCTACATTTAATATTTAATATAGACTTCAACTTTGAATGTACTAATATCCATCCATCAATTCATTTTCTATAATGTTTATCTTGTACAGGGTCGCAGGAAGGCTGGAGCCTATCGCAGGAGACTTTGGGCACGAGGCAAGAACCACACTGGAGATGAAAATTGCATCGAAGGGCACACATATATAACACACTCGATTTGGGAATGGCAATTAGCCTAGTCTGCATGTCTTTAGATTGTGGGAAGAAACCCAGCAAACACAGGGAGAACTCCATGCACACATACCAGATGATGGAATCGAACCCTCAACCCTGGAGGTGCGAGGCCACAGTGCTAACTGCGCTAACACCGTTGTGCCATCATGATCATATGTGTATGTGTAATAAAAAAAATAGCACCCTATCATTGACTGTCATGTCAGGTGATTACACCACTCGATTTAGTCCTCATTTGGGCTAATATTGTTCCATCCATTTTGCTAACACACCCAAAACATCATTTTTTAAAGAATTAAGTCATTTGGTTGTGGTCTGGATTGGAAGTGCCTTAAAATTATCAACTATTTGCTTTGTGTATAATAGTTTGACCCACATCATTCGTGTCTATATCTATTTTTATTTTATTTTTTACACCACACAGAACCGTTTCCTTGTAACTGTCTGGGTACAGCAGGTTCTCTATTTGCACTCAGCTCTTGATGCCAGTAAGTTTCACAAAGTTGTCCTTCACTCGCTCTAGGAGTACAGTATGTATTACTGTTTGCATGTGAGGTACTGTGTTGATTTAAAGCATCATGCCACAGACCACGATTCCCCTATCTGTCTACATTTGCACACATAGTTTCATCCTACTAAACATCTTTAAAAGCTGAGCGTTAACTGACCTGTGAGTTAGTAAAGGCTACCATTTTGGCATTGCCTGTGATTCACCAATGTGTCTTGGGTTTAACAAGCATTCTTTGTTTGGGTTGATTTGCTTATCAATGAAGGTGCGTGCCCCTAGAGTTGAGTCGGTGTGGATAACCTACAGACACTTGAACAAGTGTCGAACATCATCAGAGCTAGGCAAATAAAGATTCTAATTTGCTCTGCCAGATGACTGTAGAAAAACAAATGAAGTCTTGAGGACCATAACTGAATGAAAAGATTAGGGGGGAAACTTTGCTTTTATTCCACTAGGAGGTAAAGTAAGAGCAATAAACTCAGGGTCATAAACATAAGCTGGTGAGAAACTATGCTAACGATGCGTATTTCATCATTAGCAAGCAGAAAATTAGATGTGTGAAAAAGTCCAAAAAATATGAGGTTATTGATTTCACTTCAATCTAATCACCATTTTATGAACCATAAAAACCTATCATTTTCATTACTCAGTTTTTAATAGTCTTGTGTTATGTTTCATCCATTAATGCATACAGAATGTAGCTTTTGGATAAATGCTGATCATAATTAACAACAACAACAAAAAAAAAAATGATGTTGAGAGTACTGTTCTGTAGTAAAAATATTTAATTCCTAGCATTACCACTGTGTACAGTATATTAAGTGAAATGAAAAAGCCTACTTGTTTTGAATTCTAGACAATAATTAAAAAAAATATATAGAAAAGTAGAAGGAGTGAATAGGAGATGCATACAGTCCATGGCAGCAAAATGACTAGATTATTATTATTATTATTATTATTATTATTATTATTATTATTATTATTATTATTATTATT
>QMIH01000227.1:112019-165319 GCA_003987875.1 Clarias batrachus
GTGTGTGTGTGTGTGTGTGTGTGTGTGTGCGTGTGTGTGTGTGTGTGTGTGTTTGTGTGTGTGTGTGTCAATAAGCTCCCCTAAAATGCCCTCACATGACACCACCCTGTGTCTAGTCATAACAGGGCAGCTGTATTTAGTGTGAAGGATATGAGTAACATGAGGAAACCTCATGGCCCACCCCTACCCTGAATGCTGAGTGCAGCTTTTCCCCTTCCCTCTATTTGTATTAGTTCAACCTACTAGTCCATCTACTCTGTTGGATCAGTTTATATGGCTCAGAGGGTTACAAATGTTCTGTGATTCATTACTGCCAATAAATTCTCCAGTAGGTTTTTCATTCTATACAATATAGCAACAAACTGTATATTTTATGATGAGTGTCCATCATTTAATATATAGTAATATGCACTTCATACACTGACTGACATGATTTCTGGATGACAAATAAATGCACACATCAAGTTTGTGAGGAACATTGATATGCACCTTCAAGGTCTTGCACAAAACTAAGTACACACATTCATTCATTCATTTATTTAGTTATGAACACATAAATCATGTTTCTTTAGAAAAATACATAATGATAATAATAATAATAATAATTTTTTCTAAAACTTATCTAATGCTAATTTGTAATTTCTAATTTGTACTTGACTTATATACAAAAATAATACATACATAGTTTAAATTTTAAAAGATTTGATATGCCACTTCAAGCAGATTTTGTCAATTTCTATCAATCCCCACTCCTAAATTATAATAAGTCATCCTGTGAACCTACATTACATTGCCAAATGTATTCACACAACCATCCAAGTCATTTAATTCAGGTGTTTCAACCACTTCCATGGACTGCTTCTACAAACATTTGTGAAAGAATGTGTCGCTCACGGGAGCTCAGTGAATTGTGTGGTACCGTGATAGGATGCCACCTGTGCAGTCATGAAATTTCCTCGCTACTAAATATTCAACAGTCAACTGTTAGTGGTATTATAAAGTGGAAGCGAAGTGGAAGTGGAAGTTGTAGGCCATGTAAAATCAAAAAGTGGGGTCATCAGTTGCTGAGACGCATAATGCACAGAGGTCACCAATTTTTGCATCCAAGCCATACATCACCAAGTGCAATGCAAAACATTGGATGCAGTGGTATAAAACACGCTGCCACTGGACTCTAGAGCAGTGGAAATGAGTTCTCAGGAGTGACGAATCTTGCTTCTCTATTGGCAAATTCCATTGGCAATCCAATGGACGAGTCTGGCTTTGGCAGTTGCCAGGAGAACGGTACTTGTCTGACTTCAATTGTGCCAAGTGTAAAGTTTGGTGGAGGGTGGGGGGGTGGGGGGTGGTGGATTATGATGTGGGGTTGTTTTTCAGGACTTGGGCTCGGCCCCTTAGTTCCAGTGAAAGGAACTCTTAATGCTTCAGCATACCAGACCTTTTAGACAATTTCATGCTCCCAACTTTGTGAGAACAGTTTGGGGATGGCCCCCTTCCAGTTCCAACATGACTGCGCACCATGAAGGTCCATAAAGACATGGATGAGCGAGTTTGGTGTGGGAGACCTTGACTTCAACAGAACACCTTTCAGATTAATTAGAGCAGAGTCTGCGAGCCAGGCCTTCTCGTCCAACATCAGTGTCTGACCTCACAAATGCGCTTCAGGAAGAATGGTCAAAGATTCCCATAGACACACTCCTTAACCTTGTGGAAAGCCTCCTCAAAAGAGTTGAAGCTGTTATAGCTGCAAAGGGTCTTCACTACTTAAGACGTAAAAATACCACACCACTTAGACTTCTATTGTCAGGTCCTAAAAGAGCATAAAGGGAAAAACCATGATTCTATCCAGGACCCTCCCCCCCCCAGGCCCTCGCTTTAATGCATTTGTCCTGGGAACTCACGAACAATTCCTGCTCTGTGGTAGCCATGCTAATTGGCATGGTAACCTAGCAGCAAGGACAGAAAGGACAAGTACAATAACTTCTTGGCTGTTATTTCCTGGAAGCCATTAAAAGATCAGACATTTTCATTTTATATTAAAATACTGGTGTGGGGTACAGCCTGGACAGGGAGCCAATCCATCGCAGGGCACACACACACACACACTAGGCAATTTGGCAACACCAGTTCTTATCTGCAAAGCAAGGAGAAGAAGAGCACCTGTAGGAAACCCACCAAGCATGGTCAGAACATACAAACTCCACACACACAGGCCTGAGGCGGGAATCGAACCCAAGACCCTGGAGTTGCACGGCCACAGTTCTAACCACAATGACACTGGACCACTTTTTAATTAAATTTATATGGAATATTCTGGTCACTTAGTGGTCCTTTAAATCCATCCTTTCTGTTTGATGGTTTGTTCTTTCAGTAGGGCTACATATTGGGGCTAACTGAGGTTTAGCTTAAAGATAATTAACTATTACTGTAATAGCTCTGCTAATAATGCTCGCATTAATTGCTATTTTCATCACTGTAGCAATGTTTTTTTTTTTTAAAAACATTGATGAAAAATAAAGAGCTACTGCTTGGAAGTTTTAGGCTGGACTTTCTGAGGTAAAAACGTTTATATTGCATTGGCTATTTATGTGCAGTAATCTCACATTTCTTTTTCATTCATCTGTCCCTATTAATCGGGTCATCTTAACTGACTCTCTCATCCTGTTATTTATCAGTTGATCTTGAAAAAAAAAAGTCTTCTCTTTTTCCTCTTGGAGTTCATCCTTCACAGAATTCCTGAAGAAGAAGAAAAAAAACAGCTATATTTAATGGCCCAGAAAGACCTTTGGAGAGCTGGGACTTGAATAGGTCATTTGAGGTTTCAGAAAAGCATGACACTTTATTCTCATACTTCCTTTCTTTTCACTTTCTTAAGTTACAGCCAACTTGGTTCAAAAGCCACAGCATAATCCCGTCCTATACTGTACATCGGATACACAGCCCTGTTGTTGTGTTCTAAGTGGAAATGTCGACAGTTTATCAAAGGGAGGGTTCTTAAGACTTCTGTGTTGATCTTCCGGTTGTCCAGTAGAGGGCAGAGTGGGCACACATTTTTACATTTCGTGTATTTCATTCTCAGAGTATCAGCGCCCCCTAGAATCTATTTAGATAATACAAGGAAATGTGCCGCTGTATATTTTTTGGCGTTCATTCAAATTCAGAGGAGAGAAAAAAAAAACTTCTTCAGTGCTTAGTTAAAGATTATTGGGCCATGAAACTAAAAGGTAAAGGATAACAAATTCTTAATGTAACACTACAGGAATGTTTATGTGATCAGGAAATCTTTCTTGCACAGCACACAGCAAAAAATCCCCAGTGCTGAAATAACAACTCCAGTTTTTTTTTCTTTCTTTTTTTTTTTGTAAAACAGGTTATTAATTATTTAGGAATTAATTTATTATTGGTGTTTTATTATTATTATTATTATTATTATTATTATTATTATTATTATTATTATAGTATTATTGGAGATCCTTGTGTCAAACTTTGTCTATGAATAGGCAATAATCAGAAAGCTCTTAAATAATATTAATAACGGATTGCAGCGTTAGAAATTCCGCCCACTGTTAAAACTGCTCCTCTAAACACAACAACATTAAAAGAACAGCACATCACCACTCCTATGTGTTGACTGGAAGAGGGCAGGGCAAGAGGGCAGGGCAAACCAGAAAATATGCCATTTGTGACTCCTGAGATTTGAAAGTTGTTGTGAATGCAGATAATAACAGCTAATTGTTCCCTGGTTTTGATGCATCTTCTTATAAAGCGCATTTCTCATTAGTGCTCTATTACAGCAACCGAGAAAGTTACCCAGCTGGTCACTATCACTTACTTTCAGCTTAGGGAATATGCAGAAACTAAACTGCCCATGAAACGTTTGGTGGTGATTATATGATTTTTATTATCATATAATAAAAATTTGTCTCCTAAGTCAAAGATTAGGAGAATGTGAGGTATAATGGCCCACTGGAGTTACATTATATGGCCAACCGGTTGAATGCTGCCACTGAAGGATGATTTAAGAAAGTAGATGGATATGAGAATTAATTGAATTATGCTCTGTTGTTTTTATGTAATTGCATTTTATTTAGAAGCTTGCTTGTTGTTGACTCTCAGTTAAGGGCCCATTAATAACAATCATGCCATTTCATGCGCTTTTTTTTTTTTTTTTCCTTTTAAAAGCGTGACTCTTTTACCCCATACTGAACAATATTGAACAACAACAACATTAACAAAAAAAGTTTAAAAACATGTCTTTCAAAAGCGTTGAATTTGTATGATATAAGTGCACTTCTTTTCTTGCAGTTGGTAATACAGTGTATGGTTCACATTACAAGATAATGACTTTCAAGCTTAAAGTGGCCATTACACCCCGTGTTTCCCAATCATTTATCTCACTGTCTCACACAGTGTTTAACTGGGCATATTTTATAAAGCGTTTACATATCATTTCCCAAATATTTTATGTTGTCAACATGTGTAATGATGGTAGGTTTACTACATTGTTACAGTATATCATGAACATACAGTTTTGCTTTTAATTATGTTATTTCAGAAAAGCAACATTTTGTTATGTTTAGATCTCAAGACATTTACCCAACACTATGGGAAATCATTTGTATTATGGTGATAATAATGTAAACAATGGAATAAATGTGTGAACTTCTGACTTTTGAGAATTTACCAAGTATTTTTTTTTATCACTTTTCTTTAATTCTATTCTATTTTATTTGTATAACATTTTTAACAGGGTCATTGTCAAAAAGCAGCTTCACAGAATCAAAAGAAAATCAGGGAAATGAGTATGAAATGTTAGAAAATATGTATGAATCAAAATGATCAGATTGTCCCTGATGAGCAAGCCGCGGGCGACGCTGGCAGGTGAAAACTCCCTGAAATGGCAAGTTGAACCAGACTCAACAGGGAACCCATCATCATTTGTGTGATATCAGATAGCAGGAATTGTTTTGCAGTCATACTGTGTGTTAGGTAGCTGGACGTTCAATACGACTGGAAATGTGTTTAAGCCCAGTTCATTTTTGGAGGCTCAGGTACAAAACTGTAGGAAATTCTAGTCTTGAACTATTGAGCAACTGAAATCACATGCGCTCAGAGAATAGCTGCCTGCATCAGCCGTGGCCAGGACTGTCTTCATGGTAAAGTGGAATCGTCCCCAGGCACCTCACGCATCCCAGGCAGACCACATGGAGCCTCCATGAGAGGGCTGAGATCTCCATCCAGAAGCGGCGCACCAGGATGAGTCAGACAGGTCAAGAGGGCAGAGGGGGTCTGGATCACTGGCAGCTCAAGAGCGACATGTGCATGAGGACAGAAGAAAGGAGAAGAGAAGAGTGAAGTACGGTCACAGTCACATAATGTATACGGTGTCTTTACATGATGTTGTATGTGTTAGTTTCTAGCATTAACATCTTTGATATTCTTCTCCAATGTGGTCAAAAATAAAGAGCCTTTCTATAACCATTTTACCTTCACTTTTCATAAACCGTTTATTCTGCCATTAATGACATAACTTTTTATTTTCATTGTTTATTGGCATAGTCGGGAACCAGTTCTTTCTAAATATGAATAGTTCGTGTCAAGTCTTTCAGAAACAAATAGGAGGAGTTACAGTATGCGTGTGTCTTATGTTGAACATTGTCAAAACATTTACTGTGCAAGTTCCAACACATATCTTCCTTCCTTAAATCAGCTGTTACAATATGTACAGCATTGTCATTTACTTTGAAGCAGGTCTCACCAGTTCCATGCAGTTAAATAGCTGGATGATTCTTGTTTCTGGAATGGTGAAGGTTTTGTCTAGAGAAGTCCTGAGAACATAATACAATATAATACTGTATGGCGGTGAATATAATGATCGATTCCTTTAAACTTGAGGTGAGCCAGTAGAATATAATGGATCTAAATTGTGCTTCAGGGACTTCAGACATAATTTTTTTTTCCCCACAAACTAATAGTAAATTAGCTGTCGAGTGATTGTGTTGGTTTGCCCTAGGTGGAGAAGCAGGTTAGAAACAGAGCTATCTTATACTAAAGAACTGACTTAACATGATGTGTACTCTGCTTGAAATAAAACATCTAGATCCAACAACATTTCAGTCAGATCGGTGTTCCCAAATTTCCTGTAGTGTGTGAATGTTAACATTCCTCCATGGCAAAAGTTCTACCATGGTCATAAAAATGGGAATAAATACACTGGTCACTAAATGATCATCACTGCTGGCCTCGGGTGCCTATTATCCTGTCACTAGTTTTTTGGATGATCAGAGTATACAAATAAATAACCTCAAGACACAATGACGACAACAACAGCATCAACAAAATGCAATATGTCGCTATTTTTCCCATAAAGTAATCCAACATTAAAAAAGCTGGAAAAATAAAGTATACACATGTCTTCAACAATCATTAAGAGAGTAATTTGTGTAAAGAAATTAATAAGCATAGTAAAGTAGTGAGTGACTTTAACAAAGCAGAACTTTTGCCAGTGCCCCACTCTCAGACTTGTGGTATGCTCCTGTGGTGGGTGTATAACTGGTTGCCAAAATTCCCCAAAGCAAAATAGATTCTTGAACTGTTCACAATATCGCTTTTACTCAGCATTTCGATTTCACTTATGGTTAAGGTAAAATTTTAGACAGATATCTAAGTACTGCAAAAGGTTTCATTAAATTCGGTCCAGCCTGTTTTGTTTGATGCTGTGACATAATCTGGCTAGACAGACAGATGTAAAATTGAGACTGGTCAGCATTGTCGCCTTGCACCTCCAGGGTCCGGGTTCGATCCCCGGCCAGCCTCGATTCCCGTCTCTGTGTACATGGAGTTTGCATGTCCTCCCCGTGTTTGGTGGGTTTCCTCCGGGTTCTCCGGTTTCCTCCCATATTCCAAAGTCCTACAGATTAGGGAAAGGGACCAGGCCACCCGCGACCCTGAATACAGGATAAAGCGGTATAGACGATGAGTGCGTGAGTGAGTGAGTGAGTGGTTTTGGGTCCTACAATGTGTGAAATGTATAGATATCAGTGACAGAGCAAGTTCTGACCAATGTGCAAACAAAACCTTTATTTACATAGATAATTATGCACACAACAACTAAACGAGGTGCAACAAAACAGATGCAAGACAAGCATAACCTCTAACCGCAGAATGTAAATACCAGAACCAATCAGAACAGCACAAACTATATTGTACTGTAGGTGCACATGATTAATCAGATAACCAGAGGCCATTGCTATGTGTAGTCCAGCACCTCCATGGCACTTCTCTGACACCCCAGTCTGGAATGTGTTTCATTAATTCAAAATCTTCCTTCAATCTATTTTTTTTTTCAAAACTGAATGCACAAATGGATTAAAGAAATTGAGCCATCCACGATTTTCATGATGGGTCTTGCACTCACACAGAACATACTGGTTGAACTGGATCTCTAAATTTATCTCCACCAACACAGCAACAATGGTAGAATAACATACTGCCTTAATCAGGAAGTGTGCAAGCAAGTTTCAATCAGGAAGGATTGTAATTAGATATTAATCTCAGAGATTGGTTTCAGCTGTCAACACAGGAAATGTGCCTGATTCATGTGTCCTAGAGAAAATTCATGAATATTGTTTTGCATGACTTTTGCATGACTACAGACATAAAGAATCAATTTGTATAAATTTCAGTATATTTGGTGATCTCAGTGATCTTGGTGTTTGTTGTTTAATGTTTGCTACATTTAGGGAAACTTGACTCCATCTGAGAAGTCAGTTTTGTTATTCCGGTTGCCCTTTAGGTCATGGGTAACCACAGACGAGTAACTGTTCCTGCTGACTAATGTCACGCTTTGGAAAGGAATGTTGGTTTAAGTAATTAAGAGCACATTTCCCTATGAAAAACTGATTGATTCAAATGACAACATTTGTATGTATGTATGTACATTATATGGTAACATACAGGATGAGTATGCTGCCATCAAGGTTTGAAGTGGATATTTAGGAAATAAGAATTGATGGGACATGCAGCAAAATACTAGTAATTTATAGTGTGATGTGATGCAGCCCATTGTGAAGCAGATTAAAATAGGTTATTTACATTTAACAGCATTTAGGGGTTGCCTTTACCCAGAGCGAATTAAATGCATCTAATTAATATATCTAATTAACTCAAATTAAGTGAGTGGTTCAGATTTAAAGTTTTTCCTTAAAAGCTCTACAGTAGGTGTGAGACAGAGCTGGGATTTGAACTAACAATCTGCTGATTACTGTAGTTGTCCAACACTACTGGACTAGCACATCGTTTTGCTTTGCATTTGCATTGCTCCTCTTACACCATAGTAATTACATTGTATTTAAAGAAAGTTTAACTTACACTCATCAGCCTCTTCATTAGGTACATCGGTTCGACTTGTCATTATCACAACCAGAGCTGGGTGTAACATGTTACTGTATTCTAATTACTTTTCCTGATAACGCAGGAATGTAACGCATTACATTTTAAACGAATGTAATTTGATTACAGTTACCAATGTCAAGAACATTACGTTACTAGTGTTACAAATGTGTTTAAAAATGAAACAAAATGCACTTAAAAGGAGGGAGGAAGGGGAAAGGGGGATGATTTTTAACGCGGAAAAAGCCCGAAATCCATTAACATTAATTATCGCCAGCCGGCCCGACCTGGCTTCCTCGGCCCTTCCTCCACCTGCACAAGGTGTGGCGCCTACGCAGGGAGCCTACGGAGTGAGCGAGGAAAACAGGTTGAGGCGCAGCCCGTCACAGACGCACACCGTAACAGATGTTTTCAAAGTATGTAATTAGTAATCTGATGACTTTTTACATGTAATAATCAGTAATGTAATTAAATAAAAATTTCAAAGTAGTAATTAGTAATTTGAAGTAGATTACTTTTTTTTTGAGTAACTTACCCAACACTGATCGCATACCAAAGCTTGAAACAGGTGCCATTCCTGGCAATTAAGAAGAGGAAACTGAGCCAACAGTTTGCATTGGTTATATATCAGATGGTCAGGTCAGATTTTGGCATAAGCAAAATTAAAGCCATGGACCCATCCTGCCTTGTATCATGGTTCAGGCTGTGATGTAATGGTGTGGGGGATATTTTCTTGGCACACTTTGGGCCCCTTATTGCCAATTGAACATTGTTTCAATTCTAGCCCAACCTGAGTATTGTTGCTGATCATGTCTGTCCCAATACTGATCTGATCAATACTAATCATGTCTGTCCCAATACTGTCATCAGGACATTGTGCCATGTCACAACACTAAAATCATCTTAAACTGGATTTTTTAACATGAAAACCTTGGGATGTGTGGGAGAACCACATCATGAACGGGCAGTCAACAAATCTGCAGCAACTGCATGATGCTATCATGTCAATATGGGTAAAATCTCTAAGGAATGTTTTTAGCACCATGTTGAATCTACAGTATGCTACAAGGCAGTTACGAAGGTAAAGGAGGGGGGGGGGAGGGTTGGTGGTTCATCCCAGTGGCCTACTGAAGTGGCCTGTGAGTGCATTTTATAACAACACTGTATTGGTGTGCTTAAATTATATGAGTCATGGATTGTCATTTCCTGTAAATGAGTTTTTACTCTAGAAATAATCTTGTATTTAGAAAAAAAAAAACACAATAATATATACCTACAACCTCATACACTGTCACGGCATTTATTTCTCTCCTGAGTTACATTGATTTGTACTCGTGACAAAAGAGTCAAACCTCTCCAAAATGTTTCTCCAATGCATTCAAAGACTCTGTGAAGCTTAGATCAGGACACTGTAGTGGTCAATTCATGTGTGAAAATCATTTCTCATGCTCCTAGAACCACCCTTTAACCATTTGAATTCAACAAATCTGCAATTGCTGGAATTCCTGGGAAGGAACAAAAAAAACTGGATGTTCATTCAGGGAATCTGCTAACCTTATTTTATTGCCACCTAACATGGCTGAACCTAGAGCTGACCTGCAGCATGTTTGGTGGCTCCAGTGGCTTGTACAAGATTTTATTAAACAGACATAAATTTTTTTTTAAAAAATACTAAAACCACAGTCCCAATTCACAAAAAACACAAAAATTTCAAAGGGCATGACCAAAGTAATGTGCCACTAGGGGTAAACGCTGACATATGGACAGAGGTGGGTAGAGAAGTCAAAAATTGTACTCAAGTAACCGTTTCACCATAATGGCTGATTTATTATTATTATTATTTAGAAATTACGTAAGCAACCAAAAAAAAAAGATAAAATAATGTAAAATTCTGGCATTTACAAATAATAAAATGAAATGAAATAAAATAAATGAATAAAAATGTCTTTACAAAATAGCTAATTAAGGAAGAAACACAGATTTCCTAATCTTACTTTTTCACAACATAATGCTTTTGAAACAAATACCTACTGTAGGTGTCAAGTGTATGTTTGAACAGTGTAAACTATTTCCAGTGTAAAATATACGGTTTACTCAGTTGCTCTCCACATGGCTCAGAAGATACGTTTAACAAATAACATTAGAACACAGTACAAGCGGTCTCATTTTACTATAAACAGTGTCCAGCTGAACAAATGTAAGAAACATATATTTTTTAGCCTCTAGCTTATTTGCTAATTTCATATGCTAACATTTCAACATTAAATAAAACAGCTAAAACTAACTGTTACATGTTTTCTCAGGTTAAACATTGAGTTTTTATATGCTGTAATGTCTGTTTTGGCAGAGAAGACATTGAGGTATGAAGCTGTTCTTTGGATCTGTGTGCAATGCTTTGTATATAAGGCCAGGGTTGTTCATCCTCTTCTGTTGTAACAGAGATAGATGCCTCTGCCATTTTTGTTTGTTTGTTTTCAGTCCCTGAAGATTTTTTCCAGCTCTGCTGCCAGTTTGTCTTTAGTCGTGTGACTACAGGTGGTAATGGTTATTGCGGCTGATTGGTCAAACGGAGTCATTAGATTTTTGTTGCTACATCTGATTGGTGAAACACAGTCACAGTCACCACCGGCTGCATTTGTCTGGCAAAAATAAAGAATATCTAATGTGTAGAATAAATGGTTAGAAAAGTAACAGTTCAAGTGTAGCCGAATGTGGCGGAGGAAGAATAGCATTTCTTCTTCATAAAATCTACTCAAGTAAAATTAAAATATATAGTGCAGTAAAATTACTCATAGAAGTGATTTTTTTTTTTACAAAGTAACAAAGTAAATGTAACATATGAGGCATGTGTGCTGGTACGGGGCTTGTCTTGGGACCTGTTACAGGGCTTAGCATAGTGTCTGGACTGGGATGACATGGGCATTGGACCAGGTCTTTGAACAGCCACTGGGCTGATACGGGCAGTGACACCAGAATGACATCATCATCATGTTAGTAAAGCTAGGGTTAGGGTTAGGGTATGACAAGGATGACATCAGTGAAGCTGTGGTGTGGAACAAGCAGGACATCATCTAAGCTGGTGTGCAGCGTAGGCAGGTGTGTGACACACCAGAAACCCAGCCAGAAGGCAACTTGAAAACAGGAGCGTGGAGCCCACGTGATATCAGCGACGCTGATGTGCACCATAGGCATGACACACTGGATGCTAGGTGACAGGATGGGCACAATGTGCTTGAAGCTATATGGTTAAAGAAATTTACTGTTCTTAAAGCCAGCAAAGTGTCCGCAGCGATAGAGGGCACAGCTGGAATGATGAATGGGCTGACTGGGACTTTGCAGAGCATGATATAAAGCAGGACATAATTCCGACATGAGTCAATCTCGAATAAACTAAACGAATTAAATTCAAGCAGTCGCACATCTTTGGAGAAAACAAGATAATTCTGGGTTCTCATGGCATGAATCAGAACAGTAATCAGGGATTACTCAAAGCAGAAAATGGTAAGGTAAAACAAGTCTTACAAGAATTACCGGGCTTTGCTCAGTATAAGGCATTTGCTCATGCTATAAGGCATTAAAAATTGAATTGCACTCAAGTGAACACAAATAATGCAGCTTCATTAGGGGCAAGGCTTTTTTCATTTGCTGTAATTATACCCCACCCACCCCAGCACACACACACACATACCAAAAAATAAAAATTAAAAATACACAAATACATGCACCAGCAGTAAGCAGAGGGAGCTTGTGCAGAAGCATGCAGTGCGCAGATTCACAGTGTGGAAAGTTGCCTTTCAGTTTGAACCTTGCCACCACCAAACTCCCAAGTTTGCATCTAGTTTCTCATGCACCTAGAGGTTAAAGATGAGAACTGCAACAAGTTCTCATCTTTAACCATCTCATGGTTATGGTTATGTTCTCATCTCAACAAAAGACAAAGACTAAGTAAATCTATTTTCATTGGTCCTATATTTTGAATTTTTAGGTACATGTACAAACAAATGTGTAACACATGTTGCTGATTTGCAAGACAATCATCGTCCCTGTTATTAAATCAGCTTGTGGGAGGTATTAAGTGTGTTGTATGTGTTTTTAACCAAACAAACTTTTAGTAAATTAGGGCAGAACATGTCTTTTATTATCTATGCACAGATTAAAAGCAGCTTTGAGCCATTTTATATGCTTGCATGGTAAGGAAAAGGGACAGGAATTATTCTACTGTTAACGCAGCATGAAACATCTTTAATCTTTTAGCCAAAATAAACACTCCGCTCTGTTCTCAATATCTGTTCTCCTCCACCACTCGAAACATCCTCTACTTACTAACAAAGAAAACATCTCTTCTTTGGAAGAAAATTAAATTAAAGGAAGTAAGTGTGTACTGTTTATTATAACGTTGTGTTCATATGTGTGTGCGTGTAAAGCAAAAGCAAGTGTCATTAGAGAGGCTCCTTGTTAAAGATCCAGTCAGAAAGCAGTGATTATGTTAGTATTAGTATTAGTATTTTTTTTTTATATTTTGTATTCATTATTTTCATATGAATATTTTTGGGTGGGAAAGAAATTGGAGTTTGTATTATTTCTTATGGGGGAGATTTGCATTGATACACAAGTATTTTGATATACAAGCATGCTTCTGGAATTAATTATGCTCGTAATCCAAGGTTTGACTTTTTTTATAATTTATACAAACATAAATTTGTCAGACCATTGTAGGGCACCATGAGCAGACACAAGCACACATTTCTTCATACCTTGGGGCAATTTAGAGGATTCGATTCATCTACGTAAATAAATAATTCAAAGAAATGGTGTGGAAGAATAGCCAAACATATGACAGACTATATGCTAGCTGAAAAAACAGTCTACAAACAAGCATGCAATATTAGCATGTACAGTACAGTGCCATGAAAAAGTATTTACCCCCTTCTGAAATTTGGTTTTGTTTTGCGTATTTGTAATACTCAAATGATTAATCATTAAACAAATACTAAACAAACAATAAATTAAAATTATAGTTCTAAAAAAATGTAAAATGCTGTCCAAACCTACCAGATCCTGTGTGAAAAAGTAATTCCATCAATCAAGGAATTTTTGTAGTCCAACTAGGGACCATAGATGTCACGAACCGCTATGACATGCAGTTCGGGTGGATGTTATTGCCGTGGGCAGAAAGGGCAGGCATAGGCGCAGTGGGGTTGTTTTTTAAATGTAAAAGTCTTTAATGAACATAAAAGGAACAAACAAAATACACACAGGGGCTCTTGAACCTTTACAGTCTCTTTTAACATCAAGACACAGGACCTGCTTGAGCATTTCAGACCCATATTAAGCATTTCAGATCCATATACGCATTTCAGACTCATATAAGCATTTCAGACCCTATAGGACTGACACATGAGCTTAGGACTGAGACAAGAGCTTAAGACTGAATGGGACGGAAGAAGATGGGAAGACTAGAGACCAAACGGGACGGGAAGACTAAAGACCGAACGGGACGGGAAGACTAAAGACTGAACGGGACGGGAAGACTAGAGACCGAACGGGACGGGAAGACTTAGAGACCAAACGGGCTGCGAAGACTAAAGACTACACGGGATGGGGAGACTTGAGACTGAACAGGATGGGGAAACTAGAGACTGAGTGGGACTGAAAGACTAGAGACAGGACGGGAAGACTAAAGACTAAACTGGACTGGGAGACTAGAGACTAAACGGGACTGGGAGACTAGAGACTGAACGGGACTCGCGCTAGAGGCTAGGAGCCTGCCGTAGAGGCTAGGGGCTAGGATCACTGGTGTAGGCCAGGCGGTAGATGCAACAGCTGACTGTTCTTGGTGCATGGCCTTGACGACAGCCCTAGCTCGCCCTGAGAGTCGAGCTCTGGTGACCGCCGAACGCCACAGCCGGGTAGTGAAGGCATTCAGAGATCCTCCTCGTAGACCGAGCTGATGAGGCAGCGCCGGATCCTTTAGGCTGGGTAGCCGATGCAGCGCTGAGTTCTCCACATTGCCAGCGCTTCTATGGAGGCTTTTCTCCAAAGAAAGTGCCTTCCTGATGGTTCTCAGAGAGCAGCGGGGGGGGGGGGGGGGGGGTTGGCCACTGTGGCACTGTTGTGGGCCCCCTCTGCTATGCCTTGTTAGGTCGAGCATTCTGTCACGAACCGGTATGACATGCAGTTCGGGTAGATTATTGTTATTGCCGTGGGAAGAAAGGGCAGGCATAGACGCAGAGGGGTTGTTTTTTAAACATAAAAGTCTTTAATGAACAAAAACGGAACAAACAAAATACACACAGGTGCTCTGGACAAACACACAGTCTCTTGAACCTTTACAGTCTCTTTTAACATTAAGACACAGGACCTGCTTGAGAATTTCAGTCCATAGTAAGCATTTCAGACCCATATAAGCATTTCAGACCCTATAGGACTGACACAAGAGCTTAGAACTTTCACAATAGCTGACGGGAAGACTAGAGACTGAACGGGACGGGAAGACTAGAAGACTCTCCTTTCCTACCTCTGACACTCAGGTTTCCAACCGGATCTCAGCATGTCTGGCAGACATCTCATCCAGGATGGCAGCTCATCAGCTGAAACTCAATCTGAGTAAAACCGAACTGTTGTTCATCCCTGGTGACTCATCTCCAGGTCAAGATCTTGTGATATCCCTGGACAACAATCAAATCACTCCTTCAGCCACTGCCCGCAATCTTGGGGTAACCGTGGACAATCACCTGTCATTTTCCCCACACATCGCTAACCTTACTCGCTCTTGTAGATTTCTTCTTTACAATATCAGAAGAATCCGCCCATTTCTTTCTTCACACTTGTTCAGTCCCTTGTTATTTCAAGACTGGACTACTGCAACTCACTCCTGGCWGRCCTGCCTYTGKCCACKRYTCKTCCTCTGCARCWGATCCAGAATGCAGCAGCACGTCTCATTTTCAACCTTCCCAAGTTCTCCCACACCACCCCACTCCTCCGCTCCCTCCACACAGGAAGCAAAGGGAGCACACAGGAAGCAAAGGGAGCACACAGGAAGCAAAGGGAGCACACAGGAAGTTAAGGGAACACACAGGAGGGTTGGGGAACACCCTGGAGGCTTTGGAGACACACCAGGAACACACAGCACAACACACACATAAATGAACTGAATAAACCAAACTAATACAGTTACACATCTTACAAATCACAAAACACATCAGAGCCCAATTAAACAAATATAAGTCAAAATAAAACATAATCAAATCAAAACAAAACCAAATCAAAACAAAATACATGCCCACTGACAGGATTAACAATACTAATGATGAGTTACCTCGGTTCAGGTAAGCACCCGCATCGAGTCGACTAACAAAAACTACGAAACAAAAACAAACATGAGCACACAGCGACCTCTGGTGGTAGTCCCTTACAATAGAGGCCAATGGTGACCATTGTATTTATTCCCATTTTTACGACCATGGTAGGACATGGTCAACATTCACACAGACATTCACACATTTCAGGCAATTCAGTTAGCCTAATCTGCACTTCTTTGGACTGTGAGAGGAAACTAGAGAATCACTTAAACAGATTCTGCCTGATACAGTGAGGTACAGTAAATAATCTACAAAAGCAACACAATCTAAAGAAATCTAAGAACAGATGAGAAACAAAGTGATTGACATGTATCAGTCTGGAAAGAGTTACCAAGCCAGTCTTTGAGACTTCCCTTTCGATAATTTCTAAAATCTAATCAGGTCAGGCTAGCTACAATAATAATTGCATTAAAATCCTACACATTCAGCCACTCATTCATGAGATATTGCATTAACAAGAATCTGGGATGGGAGAAAGTCAACTGGAAAACCCTAAATCATAATGTATGCAGGCTGTCTGTATACCACAAATGATGTTGCTATCATAACTTTTGATCACGGTTCTCTTCAAAACATATGCCAGAAAAGAGATGTGCATGCAGTGTGCAGTGTAATATACTAATTACTTGGAGAAACATTTATCCTTTGCTCAGGTCACACCCCATTCCAATGGCACCACGCATTAAGGATGCCAACATGCAGATCAGTCGTTGATATCTGGCACTACAACCTGATTAGATAGCTACAAGGTAAATTTACCTGTCTCCTTCAAGATGTGTACTTCAGACACAAACATGCACATCTAGAATCCAATTGGCTGAAATGGTTGCTTTAGTATTATATACGGTAACCATTACAGAAATTAAGGGCCATAGACCAATCTTTGAAACCCTTAGTTCAAGTACTGCTGTTGTGTTAGGATTAAGCAGTAAAAAGTTAATTAGCATCCAATTTCTAATGTCCTTACACATTTCTCAATTTTATTAAGCCGTTTATTTGGCTTTTCTGAGACATATAACTGTGTGTCATCAGCATAACAGTGGCTTACGTATTACTTGCCCAGAGGAAGCATGTAAAGAGAAGATAACATTGGACCTAATAATGAATTCTGTGAAACACCAAACTTCACTTTAGTGTATTCAGAATTGTCACCCTTTAAACTCATACAACATTTTCTAATTGATCAAAATGAGGGCTATGATCAATGGTGTCAAAATAAGGTCAACTAACACAAGCAACGACATACAACCCTAATCAGAGGCCAGTAGTAATTTACCACTATAACCAGTGCTGACTCTGTGCTATGATAAACCCGGACTCCTGACTGGTACATTTCATGAATGTTATTCCTATGTACGGGGTAGATGTACAGAGTGGGCGAACTAGGCGATATTTAATGGCTATAGAACTTGTCGTATCACTCGAGCACCAACTCATAGTGCACCACCCCATTTTTCTTTTACTGTGCATGGGTGGTTAGACCAGCATTTTTCAGGATGTTGGATAGGATGAAGCAGACCTTATGAATGGCCCCCAAGAAGTCCCGATGTCACTCCATGTGAATTTTTTTCCCTGTGTAGATATGGACTGGAGGACTGGAGGACATGTAGGTATGGATTCAGGAGGTTCTCAGGAATATCCCAAATGACTGCAGAAGACCGGCCATTTGGGGAAACTGGTTGACGCCACCGGTGCCTACATTGACATTTGAGGATTTTCTCTCATTTTCCTGTGTAATAACATACATATACAATTTGTTTCAATGAATTTGCATTGGCAAAATAGACTTTATTACCAATTTTTAATGTCTAGTTACTTTTCACACATCCTTTAGATTTGAACATAGCAGTTGTTCTACAACCTTTGATCTTTTTGATGTTTGATATTGAATTAATTACTAAAGCAACTGACTCTGTAACCCACTGTAGTATTTACTTTAATAATTGTGAAGGGATCTCACAAGCTGCCGCGGCAGTGTGTGGGCAGCAGTTCTCAGGCACATGATGTACTGTACATTACCTGTTTGGGGTGCAGTCATGTTTCAATCTCAGGTATTTTGTGTCTACTGAAGCTGATAATGTGTTAATCTTTCTCAGACACCTATTGACAGCAAGCGAGCCATCCCTCCCCCTCCTTTCACAAGCAAGATTTAGGTCACCAGCTCTATTCAGATCCGTGCACACAGAACAAAAACTGCTTGAATAGAGAAACTGTTTGTTCCATTTCCATTTTTCATTTCGACCTGATTTCAATGGTATTTTTTACATATAACGACCAGTGTGTTTATTTAATAGATTACAAGGTCCATTTTCTATTTGTTTAAATCACTCTTCTCACCTTTCATTCATGATAGGTGTGATATTATCAGACCTGTTTCTCTGGTGACAAATCGGGGGTTTTAAGACGAATTAAAAGACAGAGCTGACATCTCTGCCTAAAATGTATTTCTCCAGCAAAACATCTAATAAATAAAATAAAAATGTCTATTTTACTCCAATGTAGTAATATATCAATTGATATGCAGCTTAGCAAATTAGCCAAATGAAACAGAATTAATCTACATCGATCTAAACTTAAATGCACTTTAGCATGCCAACAACAAATTAGTTGCTAGTGAAAATGCTGTGGAATAAGTATAGAAAACTATTAGCTACAGTGAAACATGAGCAAAAACAATTCATGTAAAAGTAGCCAAAATGCAACTAATTTTTGTCCAAACTTATTGTATAACAACTGCTGAAAAACATTTTTTGAAAAAAGCCTACTATAGTACAGTTACTGTTGCTGCGAGTGACTATTTGCCATCTATTGACTGTCATATGCTATACTTAATAAAACTGTATATAATGTACATAGTAATTAACTACAAACTGTAGTAAACTTTACTATTTTAGTCAATGACTACATGCCGTACTAAACGTTAGCATTCACTATACAATTACTTGTATATATTAATTGTAGTCAGTTACTATAGTGAATAGTCACCTGTTCTGGAACAGTTCTTGAAAGAATAGTATTGTCAGAGCATTTGCAAAATCCTGAATGTTGATCAACAATTAACAGCATCTTGCAGAAACATTATGAAGGCATTACGGAGCATAAGTTCAAAGGAGATAATTGCATATTTTGGAAAGATAATATATAGAAAGAAATACAAATAAGAAAAAAACATGGAATTAGAAAGTGCATCCAAACTATTCACTGGCAGGATGTATAAAATACTGTATAATACTGTAGTATGAAGCATGTAGTACATGTATTACTGTAATGGGTTTTATGCACAGATGGCACCACAAACACGGACACAAGGCAAGGTCTTATGGAAAAGGGGCACTTTTATTAAGAATAATGGGAAAGGAAAGGGTTAAAAGAAGGGAGGAAGGGAGAAAAGGGAGGAAAGGATGCACTTTCAGGTCTGTGGACAGTGCCTCTCTGGCCTGCGGACACAATCTGGTGAATGGTGGCAGCGGACAGAGTGGCAGAGTGGGCCCGCAAGGGCAGAAGTTCCTCTAAGCTTCCTTGACAGCACCTATCATGATCAGATGAACCGGCTCGTCCCAGGTCTCTAAGTAGGTGTCCTTCCCTTCTGCAGATGTGCAAAGGGTTGGGGCTGCAGGAATTGGCACCGGGTGATGGTTAATCTGCACTAATTGATCTCGGACATCTCCCCGCACTGTAGGCACATGTTACATTGCCCCTTCTTTTCTTTTTTGGTGGCAGAGGTGGGGAGCTCCAGCAGTGCTTGTGGCTGTCATCAGTGTGGCGATCAAAGGCACCATTGCATCCATACATTTGAAGTCCTGGGCGCATAGCAATGCTCCTCTCACATGCCTCTCCTTGCTGCTTTTATCTTACACTGCAACAACTCTGCTCTGTAGTTTTTCCAGGTCCAGACAGACAGATCAACAGACAGCCCAAGAGACCCCGAGCTACAATCCATAAAGCCATATTTTATAGTGCAGGGAGAAACCCAAGATCCATTAGTGCAGATTAACCACCAGCCGATGTCCATTCCTGCTGCCACACCCCTCTGCTTACCTGCAGAAGAGAGAAGTTACCTACCTAGTGAGCGCCAGAGTGAGTGATGAGTGATATGAGATTTAGGCATGTGCCACAATTACATTACCTAATTGACTATGTGTAAAAACACCTATACTACTGCTACTAAGCAAACTATTATATAATACTATAATATTGATTATTATCAATATTACACAGACACACAATGAGAGAGAGAGAGAGAGAGCAAGGGCAGAAGGGTAAGTTTGTTGACGCACACTCACTCACTCACTCACTCACTCACTCACTCACGCTCTCTCTCTGTACAACAGTAGAATAATGCCAAAAACAGTGAGTGCAAATTAGATACACATGTGCAGGCTGTATCTCATTTGCACTTGCTAATTTTGGAATTATGTTAGGGTCATACAGTTGCAAAAAGACCAGAGAGCCAGTGGGCCCTTTTCAAAAATGAGCAGATGCATGCAATAGTGGAAGGTGTAAACAAAAGTATAATTGTTTACAATTGTTTAATTGCGCCTCAGTAGCAAAGCTATAGTATTTGTTTTATCAATTCTAGGTAGACTAACCCTTCTAGCGGGTTGTAAACATTCATTTCAAAACCATATTGCCTAAGTTGGGCAAAGAGTGAGGGATGCTGCTCTGTGTTTTTGCTACCTTAAAAATTCATTAGAATTTTAAAAAGACCTGAGGGGGTTCCTGCATTTTCTGTCTTTGCTGCGTAATAAATAACCGCTCATGCCTCACAAAGGCTATGGCAGAAAAATCTACAAAGCATGTTATACCTTGAAACCTACTCTCATTTTATAAAATTTTATTTTACATATACCGGGGGCAGCACCTTCAGGGTCCGGGTTCAATTCCTGCCTCGGGTCTGTGTGCATGGGGTTTGCACATTTGGGTGGTTGTGCTTGGTGGTTTTCCTCTGGGTATTCCGGTTGCCTTCCTGGTATGGCAGAAAATCTTTGTGTAAAACTTTCAAACTGTGATATACCGTGAAACCAGAAACTGACCCATGCCTACTCTCATTTTTTATTTTATTTTATGTGTCGACATGTTCTCCCCGTGTTTGGTGGGTTTCCACCCGGTACTGCAGTTTTCTCCCAATGTCCAGATTAAGCACGTGCAGATTAAGCTGATTAATGTTCCCAAAATGGTGTTTGCAAAATCCCTGCAATGGATTGGCAAAATATCCAGGGTGTACCCCACCTTGTGCCCTGAGACTCCTGGGATAGGCTCCTGTGCACAGGCTACAGCAGTATAGACGCTGAGTAAGAGTGAGTGAATGTATTATCTGAGTGCATGAAATATTCAGGTTTCAGTGAACTCTGACAATTCCGTCAGGTTTTTCAGAAGACCATCAGGCTTCAGAAGGTTGTGTTCAACAATGCTAAGGTTTTAGAAGGCTTTTTAAAATGAGTAATAATGAGGTAACTGAGTCTTCAGAAGAAGAGTGAGAGAGTGGAAAATGAACACAGGGAACATTTGTATCAGAAACTAAGATGTTATCTCTCCTTCCTCTCTTAATGACTGCTGCTGCTGTGTGTGTGTGCGTGCATGTTTATTTTGTTTGTGCCTTTTAAACGCTATGCAATACCTCAAATGGAAGCTCACCTGTCATCTTACCTTCACTCTTCTGTGTACTCATATTCCATTTTTAATAATATCATTTTGTAATGATTGCCTTTACTGCACCTGGTACCTCACCCCATTTCATCTCCATTCATTTACTGTTCATCTTTCTGAGAAGTACAGAACGTACGGTACGTTTGTTCTCAGACTGAATGTACTGTAACTTGTGTTAGTACCTACAGTACACTGTGACCAGATAAATAAGATGCCCAGTAAAATATAAGAATTCAGTCTTCTGAAACATGATCTGCTGCATTAAACTGGCTTCTACAAAGGGTGGTATTTTGTGACATTGTGACATGAAGCAAGTGTAAAGAAGCTCAGTTGTGCAAAACCCACTATCAGTTTTTATCAGCAGCAGTAATTATACAAATGTCAACAGTACAGACCACTGACAGGATGTAAAATCATACACATTTTTGTCTGTCTTACTGTGCTTCAGTGCTAGTTCCAACAGTACAGAATAAAGTGTACTGTTGTATTTATTACTGCTGAAATGAGAGTCTGCTTTGTGAAGTCACGCTATCCATATTGTGCCTACTGGGCTACCCTCTTGTGTTCTTAAAAACGTGTTTGGTTCTGGTATGTGGTATCCATTAAACAATCCATTATTTCCTCGTAAAAGTAAAGTAAGAGTTGATATTTGATAGTGATAGGCTACTGTATATAAATTTTATATACAAATTGTGCAAAAGTCTTTGTCAACATATTCTTTAGTATAAATATTGTTTTATATGTTTATCATGTCTACATTATTCTCAGAGGTGGAAAAAAATACTAAAATTTTGTACTCAAGTAAAAGTTCTGTTACTTTTTTTTTTTTTTTTAACAGATGGATGGGATGAGGCATTCTAGCGTAGTTCAAAAAAATAAGCAGATATAAATCTCAACCTACTTGTTTTTAACGGAACACCTTTGCATAATAAGGCTGTTGTTTTTCTTGTACTTGAAAATCAAAGTGGTCACTTAAATATGGCGTCACGTCCCAGTCTAGTGTCGGCCGTATAGCAAAAGAACGATTCAGGGTTCGATTTTAAACTGTATGGAAATGGTGGTATATGGCAGAAAGAACTAGATCCAGTCATTAACTGATGAAATAATTAGGTTTATATTGCTTTACAAAATACACACACACACACACACACACACAACAGGAGGATCAGATTCAGAGTGGACCCAGCCCACAATAATAAACAAAAAAATTTATTTATATTTAGTGGCTAGATTACTTGCACAAACAAACAAACAAACAAACAAACAAAAATACAGGTACCTTCCCTGACTCCCTAAACCAAAAACAGTGAATAAATTCCCTCTTCCCAAAATAAATGGCAGCCACGCCCACACTACTGCCGAGTGCACAAACATACAGTGAAATTATCTACAAATATATACAAAGAGCCTGTCCACATATAAATTTTTTATCGTATTGGCGTTTCATCCACACGGATCCGGCGTTTTAGGAGACTGAAGCCTCTATTTTTTGAAACCGGGTCCCAAGGTGGATAAATCTGAAAACGACACCCTTGCGTTTTTGTGTGTACAGCCAATACGTATACTTTGTGAAACGATGATGTCATGCGCATGCTCAAAGTCTTCTTCTCCGTGTATAGTGTATCTCTATGGCAGAATTACAGCGCCCCATACTGGTCTGGCATGGCAAAAAGTCAAAACCAGAATACACAAACAAATATCAAAACGCCAAAATCACAATCTCTTTCCTCTTTCCCGCGTCTCTCTCCGGTTTATATATGGTCGCGCTGGTTGATGACGTCACTCTCAGGGCGGAAGCGACCGTGTGGAAGGTCAGGTAGATGCCGATGTGGGGAAACAGTCAGAAAACCGGGAGTGGAGTCTGGAGTGGCGCGCGACTAGGACACGATACACACACGCGAGTGCAACGAAGCATTTATATAAAGCATAATATATTTTAAAATTATTTTTGCATTTTCATTCATTTGATTTATTCAGTAACGAATATAATTTAAAGTGTAGCGAATTACAATATTTCAAACAAAACATACTTAAGTAAAAGTAAAATTACAGATTTTAAAAACTACTTTAAAAAGTAGAAGTACACAAAAAACTACTCAATTACAGTAACGCGAGTAAATGTAATTCATTACTCTCAACCTCTGATTATTATATATTATAATTATAAATCTAATTATCTAAATTATAAATGATTATATAATTATTATAAATAAATAAAAACAATTACAGAAGATTATTTACATTGCTGTAAAAAAGGAACAAAACCTAATGGGTGCTCCTGGATTTTGCAGGAAAATAGAACGGAACAAGTGTGACAAAGTCAACAGAAGAACTCTGGCATATTCTTCATAAATTTTGATTCAATACTAGATACATTTCTTTTTCATATTAATTGTGTTTCATTTATTTTTCCGTATTAAGATTCCTTTCCGTATACATGTTTTCAAAGGCATCTTTGCTTATGGTGTTTGTTTGATGTACAGTTCATAAGTCAAATACATACAGTATATAAGTTAAGTAGTATTAGGTTTTACTAAGCATGCTAGAGAATGAGTTCTTCTGTAACTTTGTCTCACTTGAGTCCTTTTTTGATCCCCTCTGAAAACTGGTCTGCCACTGTTAAATGTATGGATCAGCTGGTCCACTGTGGCAACAGCGTAACAAGAGCAGCCAAAAAGGTAACAGCATTCATTTAAGATAATTGATTGTGTTTTTTTTTTTTTTTTTACTGTTTTATTACTTCTCAATTCAGCAACCGTAGAAAACTGTGTTAAGAGGGAATTGATATTGCAGGGAAATACTTTAAAAAAATGTGGCAAGACCTACAGTAGCTACATAGCTGATCTTTACCTTTACACAGCATTTATGTAGAGGTTTAAACATCAACCTTTTTGCTGAGTTAATTATTCTTACACCAAATCATACATAACGCCCCATATAACTGAAAACAGGTATAACGAAAATGGTGACCTGGTTTCTCCACCATGTCTTTGGCTCTGCTCTTACAGCTCACATAATGTGACTAAGTTATATCTCTGGCCACATCATAGTCTTTTGATTTCTTTTTGACTTTCCGTCTGCTTGCCTTTTCTCAGTGGTCTTTTGATGTTCTAGAAGGTGTCCTCATTGATCTTATCAAAGTAAACGTGCCTTGTAGCAGAATCTGCTGCAGTGGGGATTTACATCATGCACCTCAGCAGCCCTATTCTGTTGCTAAGAAAAAATTTGTAGTTAGTTATGAAGTGTCCACTTCAGACATTTAATCAAAATATGTTTCACTGATTGTTACTTGTACATACTAAAATTTAGTTTCTTTCACTTTTTTAATCAGGTTTTTTTTTTCTCCTAGTTATGCAGCAACCTGTTGATGTAGAACAGAAATGATCTGATAAGACTTCAAAAGATCTCAGAAGTCACATCAGAACAGCAAAAACAGGGTGTGTTGATTGTTTCTATTTTTTCTTTAACTGATCATACTACTAGTCAGTACCAGTCTCGTGTGTCTTACACAGGCCTCTGTTTAACAACTTTATTGTTGTTTGAGGGGAAAAAAAGCCAAATTATTGTTTCATTTGTCGTTCTTGATGTATCAACATGTTTAATTCCAATGTGTATATTAATATAAATGTTTATTCAGTGAGGATTAGCCCTCGGATCATCTGTGGAGTCTTTAAAAACAAAGACTCCTTAACATTTCTTAAGGTAATCCATACAGCTTTAGGCCTAATTTCCTAACTCCTCATACTAAAGATGCAAATATCCCTAATAGGTCTCCAATCCTGAAGACAGGCAGCTGGGAGACTATAATTTAAACGGACATAAACAATGTAGTTATTGCATTTAATGCTGCATGATTAAATATCTTGAAATCTAATTTATCCAGTTTTTATCAAATAAAACTTACAAGTTTGTCTTAGCTTCGATTTGTGCTGAAAGTTACGTGGAAGTGAATGGGAGTGACTCTATAATGACTTCCCCATTAGAACCCATTAGCCAAGCATGCCTAAAACAAGACATACAATAATTAGATCAAGTTCGATTTCCTAAGCCTTTAACGATACTGGGAGGATTTAGCTATAAAAGTGCAGATGTTTCAGATGCTTTTCTGCAAACAAAGTTCTAAAATGTTGTCCACTGTTTTTTTTTTTTTTTTTATCATGTTCCATCAAGCTGTTCACATTTGCAAGAGGTGTCATTAACAAGAGAAATGTTAATTTCTGTAGATACAATTATGAAGAATGTAGAGTATGAATACTGCACTCCTGAAAGGGTGGGAAATATTGGTGGGATGATCATCGATTACAGTTAATGATCAGACAATTTCCTGTGCATTTCAAGCCAATGATTATGAAAAATGGCAATTGATTTTAATTGTCAATAATTCCTAAAACTCTGCTTTGTAGTGGAAACACGTATTAAGTCAGAGGAACCTGTATGCCTATAATGTCAATAACAGTTGTGTAAAATGCCAGACGATTTATCTCAATGTGGCCTGTTATACATTTTTTTCTGGGAAAAGGCCACTCCCAGATGTTTTAAAAGCAGATGGATGTAGGAACAAATATACAAGTAAGCCACCAGAGAAAGATCATTTAAAGACATAAAGAGCCAGATATGCAAAACTTCACAGAAGGACTAAGTGAACAATAGTTGTATACTATTTGGCCTACTAGTTGGTGATTCTGCTTTGACAGCTGTGTCATGTTTGTAATGTTAATATATTCATTAATAGATGCTTATCTGAGTACCTTTATCATAGTTATTTATCATAGTAGATGTATGTATGCATGTGTAATATACTCTGGGTGTGGTAATAGTGAATGGATTGATTTTCAGGAAAAAACTAGTGCAAGAAGCATCGTACCTTGTGAAGAAAAAAAACGATTAGTTTGATAATCGATGGGTTCACTCGAAAGTGATCAGCTGGGGAATGCTTAAATATAAAAATATCCCATAAATAGTGCTAATTAAACTTGTCTCTAGCATTCTGGCAGTCTTTCTTTTACTACAACATTGAACTACACAAAATTTTATCAACAAGCAAATAACTTAATGGAACTTAACTGACTAAGAAATTACATAATTATACACACCCCCACTCAAGGCCAAGCTCTAATTTAATTACCGATTTCCAGAAAGTTCACCAGAAGTCCACGCTGCGTAATGCACTCTTTCTACTTGATCATTTCACAATTAATATAGAATCATAGCACTTAGCCCTGGTGTAAACACATGTTGATGTCCCCTGAGACTTGTGAATTTACTTTTACTTACTTCCATGCAACATTCACTGCTGGATCCTTCCCAATTCCATCGAAGTTGCTAGTATTGCAGTAAAACTGCAGTGCTGGAAAGAGTGCAAAGCATTCTTAAACAGAATAAGCTGCTAATCTTGTAATAATTGGACAAAAATCACCTGGACGAAAAGTAAAGTCACAAAAAGTAGTTAGAAAATAACTGAATGGTTTAGGAAAACCGTGTACAGTATCAATAATTTTATATACAGTCGTATACTGTGTAGTACAGTCGACATAAATGATCTCACTAATGAGCTTGACGTTGTGGTTATTCCATTTTCGATATTATTGAATTTCTGGATGTGCACCTCTAATGCTGAAGTCTTTTTCATCAGAGTGCTAACTTTATCACAAATAAAGTTATTACTAACGACAAGGGTGGAATGACTAAACATCCTGCACTCCAAACATGGAACAAGCTGAATGTTTGAAATATTGAGTGTTTAGTGTACCTTAGTCAAAGATGTGTTGATATTATTACAGACAAACCCAGAATAGATGACTTCTGCTTGCTGGCGTTAGACAAAAAACAGATGCTTATAGAGCACCTATAAACTCTACAACACGTTTCTTGCTTGTATTTTCCCCCTCTGCCACATTTTTAAGTATGAAATTTGTAAACATTTACAAATAAAATGAACGTCATAATGACAAACATCATATACTACCGTCATCTTCAAACGTTTGAACTACCCCTTTTAATAATAAAATTTTTATTATTTTTGTGTAAAAACGTATTAAAAATCATCCGATATAGTGGGTCTCAGTATTAGGCGAATACAACCTTAGACGAACAGCAACATGTGGGAAATACTTAGTACCCCTATGATTGAATAATTCAAAAGTTTGGGATCACTTTCAAATTCCTTTGTTTTTGTTTAGTTTCTGCTGAAATGTTGTTTGGTTTTTGCCAACCATGGCACTGGGCATTAAGGCCCAACAACTCCATTTAGGTCTCATCTGTCCAAAGGACACTGTTCTAGAAGTTTGAGCTTCGTTCAGATGCAGTTTTGCAAACCTCAGTTGTGCTTCTATGTAATTTTTAGAAAGACGTGTTTTTCTCACTGCACTTCTTACAAATAAACCCTACTTATTGTTGTTGTAATGTTGTGCTGTAATTTCACTGTGATGGACTTTTACATTTAACATGTTCAGCGAGGCCTATAGGGTCTGTAGGGTTGTATATCTCTGAGCATTGTACGATCTGACGTTGGAGTGAATGTGCTGGCACGTTCACTCCTGTGAAGATTGGCAGCTGTCTTGATCGCCTTCGACTTGGAAATAATCTTTCTGACTATATGATTTTGAACTTCAAATTGTTTAAGTTGGCTACAAGAAGTGGTTTTATGTCCCTTCCCAGAAAACCGGTTGTAACAGCAAATGCCTATCTAGGACCATTGCTTATATTTTTTCCTCTTGGCATTATGTCAAAACACACCTGAATGCTCCAGATCAGCAAACTGCCAAAACCTCTGCTTTTATAGAGGTCTGTCCACCTGCTGATGATCAATTATTCAAGGGCTGATGATTGAAATTTTATTTTTGTCTTATTAAATAAATAATTGCACTGTGAACAATGAAAATTAAGTTATATGTTTTAAGAACGTCTCTGATCAGGTGATACTTATTATTAAATATAATTAAAAGATGGGTACTAACTTTTGAACATGACTATTTTTTATTACCTATGCCATGGCATATTTTTTGTGAGACTTTCTCAGTACTGTCATAGTTAAGATAAAAACATGTCTTATGTAACTATTTTTGTCATACTGCTGTCTCTGATGAGACCTGTCAGAAATTTCTATTGTTCTGACATAATTGTTCTGAACTAGTACTTTGTTATGTAGCACTCACTGAGCCAGTTATTGAGCAGACTTATTGGAGTGTGCTTCTTCCATCTGATAGTGCAAGCTGTATATTTTTCCTTTCCTGTTTAAGTATTATTTCTGACCCCTGACTTCAGGAGGCTTGTACTAAACCATGACTATAGTATATAATAGTATTTAACTCGGTTATAATCACAGTAGTAATATACTGTAGCAGTTTGGTATCTTTTCACAGCATGGCCTAAAGCCATTATCCTATTTCGCTCTTATGAAATGTGTATTTTTTCGTATATTTAAGACAGAAAATAAACGGCAGTGATTACACAGCAGTTAAAAACATTTCATAAAAAGTTGCTCAATCCTGTAAGTTTCTCATGTGAGAAAGTTAACAATTAAGGACAGATTTGGTTCCTGAGTAAAGTTCATAGTTTGATGTTAGTTGATCATTATAATAGTTATAATATTGTTTTGATTATAGCTGTGTCACAGTACCTGAACTTATGTGGTACATCATTCTGCAATTATTTGCAATTGGACACAGATTACGTACAAGGGCTCAGTAACCAATCAGAGGAGAGAAGGAGAAGAGCATGAATCGGAAGATACCTTTTGAGAGAATGTGACTCAGAGTCCGTATGATACTATAAGAGGAAAATACATTCAATAGTGACATTTCTTTCAGAGCAAGGAAATCTACAGTATATATTTGATCTTTAATTTGGAGCTGGACAGCAGCCCTACAGCACTGAAGAGCCTCTCGATTGCTGCTGAAGCAGGAAAAGATGTGTTGACTCTGACCAGGAGGCAGCAACTTGCCAGAAAGTCCTTGAATGACTCCTTGATGTCTGCAGGACAAAACAGATAGCCATCTAATTGTTTGTTGATCTTGCTCCTGGAAGGAAAATGTTTGAATACTCGTCTTTTATAAGCTATTTTGTTTCTACTAATTTGCCAGAACTGTGCTTTCAATTTGTAGAAATATAATACACGTATTATATGTATATACATGTATATTCCACTACATACTCTTACTTAATTATAAGTCCAATAAAATTCTCCAGGAAAAATTCACTTCAGGACTTATTACATCAAGGTCTCTTCCTTGGACATCTAGCTAATAACTGTTTGCTATCAATTGAATTTAATAAAGTTAATCATCTCCCAGTTCATCGTTTGAAATGATCTTCCCGTTATGCACACTACTGCTAACTTTATACAAGGCAGTATCAAAAAGTTTCAAGACTAATTTTGTAACACACTAACAGGTGGCAGCACACCTAAAAAAAATGTGATTTAAGTTTAGGTAATGTGATGTGTTAATGTATTCTTAACCTCCCTGTCATTATAATGCCCTTATTTTTGATTGGCTCTCGTTGATTGTAATGTAAGTCAAATTGAAGCATATACATGTACATATGTAGCGCAGATCACAATATTATATATTATAACTGTGAAATGTAAAATTTTTTAATATTTTAAGTTGAAAACATTTTAACTCTAAATCTATTTCCCTTGCTAAACCTTTGATTGTTACTATATTTTGGCTTTGAATTCTAGTGATTTGTCAGGTGACACAGTGTCTACTAAGATGAGTTTGTCCAGGAAGTCTGTGAAAGTGTGGAAACGTGGCAGCTGCAATGACTTCAGAATCTTCAAAGATATCAATAAACAGGGAATCCCCATATGAGTTAAATATCAAGACAAATTTAATTACAATTTTTATTAATTCAAGTTTTAGGTTCAACTTGCTTCCAGCCACTCCACCCGTGTACTTACTTCAGCCTGCAAAATGTCAATTCACTTAAACTGGACTAAGTATTGTTGACCGCTCTTTGGTTTATACAAACATCCATTCATTTAAGCTGACATTGCCACATTGACCTTGGATTTCATATCAGTGGTCATTGTTGTAGGGGAAGTTATGTTGCTGAGGACATAAAACTTTGGTTTATTCAATGCCAAAACTAACAAATTATAGCCAAATATAACACTTATTTTTGTACAGAAATCATTAGGAGCCCAAGAAATCAACATTAATGGTGAATGCACAACTAAAATAAAAAAAATCCATATTATAGGATTATTTATTATTATTCATTATATAATTTATGATTTATTTATTATTATTATTATTATTATTTATATAACTTGTAATGCATTGAGTAAGAAAAGGAAACCAAGTGATCTGCACATTTGATTACAATCTTAACCGAACAACACTCCTTCCGGGTGTACCAGTAATTTTGACCTGATTTGTACACATAACACAAAAGCAGATTCAAAATGTAATGCCTGCTTAATCTGAAACAAAAAGAAGTATATTTTCCAACACATTCTTTTAATCAACATCTTCTATTCATCACAAATGCCAATAAAATATACTTGCAACTGCTGCCCCAAAATATCCTGTTTTCCATTCAACACTATTAAACATCTCTAAAATGGTATATAGTCCAGTCCCATGATTTAAATATTAAATGCATGACCCAAAAGAGATAATTTGCCTAGATGAAATTAAAATGAATAAAAATGTCATTATTGAATATCTGCATTACAACAAACATGAAAGAGTCAAGAACAGCTTAATCCTTTCAAACAATCTGATATCCCACTTCAGCAAGTGCCCAGAGATACAGTAAATAATGGGGTTTTACTTTTAAAGAATACTCAATTCATTAGTTTGTTTCCTCTCCACTTAAGAAAAAGAAAAAGACAAAAATTTGTTTTTCAGCTCTTGTAGACCTTAAAATGATAAGAATATGGCAAACAATATGTCCACAGAGTCATGTTCGGTCTCTGCAGACTAGTAACATTCACACCAAACTCTAGTAGCATGTTAATCCATTAGGTTGCACTTTAAATACAATCATCCCTCTACAATCTCACGAATACTCACTCACTCATTTCTATACCACTTTATCCAGTATTCAGGGTCACGGGGGGCCTGGAGCCTATCCCAGGAGGTTTAGGGCACAAGGCAGGGTACACCCTTGAAAGTGTGCCAATCCATCGCAGGGCACACACACATACACTCATTCACACACTACGGGCAATTTTGCCTAATCTGCATGTCTTTGGACTGTGGGAGGAAACCCACAAAGCACGGGGAGAACATGCACACAGAGACGGGAATCGTGCCTGGCCGGGAATCAAACCCGGACCCTGCTAACCACTAAACCACCATGCTGTCCGCTCACGAAATACTAGCCATGTATGTTTTTTTGGTACATAGCCAAAAATATATGGGCACTGGTGTCTCAGTGGTACAGTAGGTGGTTGCCTGCTATGCGGAAGGCCCGGGTTTGATTCTCAGGTAATGCCCAAACCCCAGCCACTGGATGCAGTTCCGGTCCCAAGCCCGGGTAAAATGTAAGGGTTGCTTCAGGAAGGGAATCCGGCATAAAACCTGTACCAAACTTGTATGTGCGCACCGGATGGCCCTTGAGCTTTCTCAGGAAGCAAAGCCTCTGCTGTCAGGGGCAGACGTGTACAGAGAAACGACCCAATAGCAGAAACAGATTCTTTAGAATAGCCTTTATTTATGCATCAGGATAAAATGGACAACGGCTGGAAGAGCAGAGTGTGTGCAAGTGTGTGCGAGTGTGTGTGTGTGTGTGTGTGTGTGTGTGTGTGTATGTGTGCGCATGCGTGTGTGAGTGTGAGGGTGTCGGCGGTGGAAGTTGGCAATAAGGGTTGGGTCCAAAATGAATCTAGAAGGAATCCTCTGGGCCATAACCCTCCGTAAAGGCTTCGCTTCCATCGATAAGTCAGGGAGGAGGAGCCACTCAGTGGGCAAGAGACCAGAGGTTTTATTTGGGAGACATGGAAGGAAGGAGAAGTCTAACAATACAGGGGTTGATGATCTTGGTGATAGTGAATGGACCAATAAACCTGTGAGATAGCTTGCGGGAGGTCGTCTTGAGGGGAACATAGTGAGGGGACAACATGACTCTTTTTTTAATCTATGCGGTAACAGTAGTGGGAAGTGGGAGAGACCTGTGGCTGATGTGGGCAAGGAATTGTGGTCATATTCATTCCATGGGAACATCCGCCTCCAAGAATGGGCGTCCCTAGAGGTCATGCACCGGATGGCCGTCTCTAGGTCCTGATTGGTTCTCTCCGCTTGGCCGCTTGTCTGCGGGTGGTAACCCGAGGATAGGCTGGAGGTAGCTCCGATTAGCTTACAGAAGGTGGACCAAAACTGGGCGGTGAATTGGGGACCCCGGTCTGATATGATGTCTGTCGGTAGCCCATGCAGCCGGAAAACATGGGTGATTAAGAGTTCGTAAAAGTGGTTTCTTTGGCTGTAGGGAGGTCAGATAAGGGGATGAAGTGGGCAGCCTTGGAGAAGCGATCGACCACCACGAGAACGCAAGTATTACCCTCAGAGTCAGGGAGTCTGGTGACAAGGTCGATGTGGGACCAGGGCCTGTGAGGGATTGGGAGAGGTTTAAGGGATCCGGCAGGGGGGGGTTTGTTGCTTGTTTTATTCCTGGCACAAGAGTCACATACACTCACAAAGCAGCATGTGTCTTTTTTTACAGTAGGCCACCAAAAGCGCTGCTGGACCAAGGCTAGCGTCCGTGTGGTGCCCGGGTGGCAGGCTAGCCTGGAGTTATGTCCTCGCTGGAGCACATGAGATCGTTCTGCTTCAGGGACAAAGAGTCTGCCTGGTGGTACCCCAGGAGGACCGGGTTCCTGATGAAGATCATGTTTGACCCGTGACTCAACCTCCAGCAAAGCCGCTCCCACCAGGCATTGGGGCGCTAAGAATGTGGAATCAGGTGCTGGATCATGGGCTGGAGAGAACTGCCGAGAGAGAGCATCTGGTCTGGCATTTTTAGACCCCGGGCGATAGGACATGGAGAAATTAAAGCAGCCACCAAGCTGTAGTTGCGGATGAACCGCCTGTAAAAATTGGAAAAACCCAGGATGCGTTGAAGCTCCTTACAGGTTGTTGGGACAGGTCAGGCTGTGACGGTTTTCAGCTTGACGGAGTCCATCTGAATCTTGGATGGGGCTACAATAAAGCCCAGGAAGGAGTACCAAGTACTCGTAGTGCCCTGATGGAGTGTTGACTGCAGTCTTCCATTCGTCCCCTTCCCTGATTTTGACCAGGTGATAAGCACAACGCAGATCCAGTTTCGTAAAAACTTGGGCCCCCTGCAGGAGGTCGAAGGCAGTGGACATTAGGGGCAGAGGGTAGCGGTTCTTGATGGTAATGTCATTCAAYCCTCTGTAATCAATGCAGGGACGTAGGGTACCATCTTCTTCGGCCACAAAGAAGAAGCCTGCGCCAGCGGGTGACGATGACGGCCTTATGATGCCCACGGCTAATGCCCCTGAGATCCGGGTTCGTCCGACCTGCATTGGTTTGCCTGGGGGGCTGGCTGAGAATTAATGATAGCACCCTGTTGGGCAACAGTTTGGCACAATTTGAGTGTGAGTGTGTGTGTCTGTGTGTGTGTATGTATGTATGTGTATGTATGTATGTATGTATGTGTGTGTGCGTGTGTGCACGTGCACGTGTGAGCACATATGCAAGAGAGCTAGGGGACGTGTGTGTGTGTGTGTGTGTGTGTGTATGTGTGTGTGCGTGTGTGTGTGTGTGTGTGTGTGTGTGTGTGTGTAAACGGTCCAGGAGGTAGTAGAGGAATGTCCTAGGACGCAATGAGTGCAAGCAGTGATGACGACGGGGAATCCTCCGCTAACCCAGAAGTAGCGCATGCGAGAATATCCTCTGAGAAGCTGTTTATTTTTTCCAAGCGCTGTTTCACCGCGCGAACTGAGAGATAAATACTTGATTTGATACAGGTGTGCTGTGATTGAGAGCGGAGCACGTAGGGGAAAACTCTTTGGATTTAGACCCGTGAGTCTGGCTAGCTCGTGACATCTGCAGGGCTTTCTTCACCAAGAAAGGGTTAATGGTTCACATTAGATCCCATGTGATGTGCAAACCCAGGAATTTGATGTCGTTGACCCTTTCAACCTCCTCACCATTTATGTGGAAGTGTTGTTATGTTTCTGCTTCTGCTGTAGTCCACTGTATAATTATACAAGTCAGTTCAAGTGACTTTGTGTATGAAAAGTTGACATTTGTAGAAGATATGGATACTAAATTCAGATCAGAAACTATATACTATATATATATATATATAAGTGAACAGAACTGTAAAAACCAAAAAAATTTAATGCAATACATATATTTCTGTTTAAATGGATTTGTAAATATAGAACTGAACTACTCCAGAAAAGTATGGTTTTACTCACATTTAGGAAAAATAGATTGAATACAAGCATGTCATATACAGTAGTTGTAAGTGTGTACCATAGTCACTGTATTCAACTGGCCCAAGGAATTGTAACTGAAATGAGTGTACATTCACATGTGATGGTAAGATCTTCAGTTCCACCCTCGGATTTCAGTGATAAGATAAGAGCTTATATTTACCATTGATGTTTTAACAGAGCAAACAATGGAGGAGAGTAAATTAGCTTTTTATAGACTTGTATATGCTAAAATAGTAACAACATTCATGTGGGCTGTTAATAACAGGATTTCAAACTTTTATTTTTTGTCTAATTTTTATTTGAATATGTTAATTAAATAGTAATTTCTCACCAACATTCAAAATCTTTCTGCTCAAATGTTGGATAATGAATAATCATCTTCACAAACCAGTGCAACAGCAGGAAATGTATATTCATCACAGAGTTGTAATGGTGGAAGGCTGTTTGCGATCTGACACTTAAAAGCAGGGGAGTTTACCACTAATGCCACCCCCTCCTGCCTTCCTCCTTTTTTTTTTTTGCATATTTGACAATAGGGATGATGCTGTCAACAGCCATAACTCCAACATGTTTGATTTGGCATGCATTATGCCTACTTTCCACTAGCTGCCAGACATACTCTGTTTGTCCCGGTTTATATTCGGTCACCAACATGCAGATATGGCCAGGCACACTTTCGTGGTTTCGTATGCTTCGTGCAACACTTTTGATGTTGATCTAGTGAACTATGAAACATTCTTTTTTCTATCTGTCCATCAGTCTAATTTTGTCACTGGTATGTTTAATGAGTATTGCAGCAGTTCCTTGATGCTTCATTATTATAGTACCCTCAATTATCTTTGATTGCAAAGTAGGTTCAGTAATTAGAGTAGTTGTAGGGCAGAGAGTCTTAATTAAACCCATTTTATTGATGTCAAGTGTACTGTCAATGGCTGGAGGAAGAGAAAGACCTTCTAGACTTTCAACTGTGAAGGTCGAAATTTTTGAAGGTCGAAGGTGGAAATGTAATTGAATTAGAGTACATACACTAAATGAATGTATAAATATCCCACATAATAATAATAATAATAATAATAATAATAATAATAATAATAATAATAATAATAGGTTTGTAAATTAAAATACACTGGCTGGCCAAAAAAAGTCAAATTATTGGTTTGCATTAAGCAAAGCAAGCAACTAAGGAGATTTGAGATTACTGGAACTGGGTTAAAGAACCCTTCAGCACATTATCAAAGGGTAATGTTGAACTGTCAACTTGGTGAAAATTCTTGACATAAAATCAACAGCAAAAAGTCACAGCTATGTTTAATAGTGAAAGTAAGAGCATTTCCATACGCACATATTGTGAAGAGATCCGGAACAGAAACGGAACTAGGAGTAAACAGCTGTGTGGTCATGAGATAATCACTCATCAGTGAGGTTAATCAGAAAAAAGGCTTCCATCATGCATGTGCCCACTGTACTGTGCAAGCATCCGGGTGCAGCGTTATGATCTGGGGTTGCTGCAGTTGCTCGGGTCTAGACTCAGCAGTGTTACCGTATGTGGCAAAAAATGGAATCAGCTGACAACCTGAATGTACTGAATGACAAGGTTATCACATCTATGAAGTTTTTCTTCCTTGATGGCACAGTCATATTCCAGGCCTCAGACTGTGAAAAGAGATCATCTGGGAGCGTGAGGAATCATTGATTTGTGTGCTGTATTTTGCAAACCTTTTGGCCAGGCAGTATATCATCCATCTTGCATACAGTATACTACAGCACTTCATCTATCATTGCATTTTGATTTTATTAGAAAAGACTTCCTAATAGCCCTTGAAGCAACACCTGTCTTTGAAGGTCCTGAAATAAAAAAAATTTAAAAAATTTGTAACGTGACCTCAACCCGTAAGTGATCCAAGAGCAAAACAGACTTGGATTTGGACTAGATAACTGAGGTTTGTTAGTTATTTTGTCATCAAGTGATTTAGTAGTTGGTATAATTGAAAATGTGTGAATATGTATGTTCATCTCCTAATATGAAGTAGACCTGGTCTTCCAAGTTTGTTCTTTGCTGTCTTATTTGTTTACACTAACACAGGTGTTAAATACAAACTTCCTTATCTCCTGGTTAACTCATGACATGCTGCCCTGTGACACACTCATTTATAGTTCCTTGCACAAATATTAAACCTACTTGATGTTTCTTATATTAGAACTCATAACTAAGAATATTTAAATTCAGAAGGGGATCAATATAGTCTGTAAAGTATTTACAATTTAAAATAGTTAATGTTGCCATTACTTAAGTAAATTAATGTGTTGAATGAGGTTTGAACAATTTTTTTTATTACTCTTGAACCTGCCTTCACTCCCTCCCTTGTCCGACACCAATAGTGGTTCAATCCACAGTTTGCATGATAACTAGCATTAACATTAGCAATGACATATCATTTATTATATACAGATAAATATCACAGGCAGCAAGTGCATCTTTTTTCCCCTTTATAATAGGCTCTTTCATGTGCATGTGCTCTTAGCTCTATAATAATTTATTGCCATTTATAAACATGTTCAAAAGGGTTGTTAATATGCTTAAAGACCACAAATCCACTTATTCTGTAATGCAAATGCAGCCAGTCAGACAATTCAAAGTGGTATGCTGATTGTCTTTACATACCTGTCCAGGAGCAAGGTCACTAATTCTACATGCAGCTTTATCCTCAGCACCGGTTGTGAGTTAATTAACCAGTGGTTTTAGTATGATTCTCGTCATTACGAAGCACACAGTGATTTTGGCTCACAAGAGCACTGGGTAGACAGAGGTAGAGTAAAGTAAAGAGGCATTGGGGAGTGTCTATTAAATGACTGGCAAGAAGCCATCCTAACATAAGCAAGCATTTTTGTCAAGATATAAAAAAAACTCTTAAGTGTTTTAAAATACAGAAAATTAGAAGTTATCTATAAGGTAAGAATTACATCTGAGAATATATTATTTTTTAATCAACCATTGCACTTTTGTCTCTCGTTGTTACTATACACTTATCAACCATAACATTAAGACCACTGAAGAGTCAAGTGAAAAACAGTGATAACCCACTTTACACCAGTAAACGAGCACCACAGGCCATTCCATCCAGTCGGATGAAACAGAAAAGCCTATGCTGCATGAATCACAGGAAAAGATAATGCTGGCCATGATAGAAAGACACCAGAACACACATTGGCTCACAGCCCGCCATGTACAGTACTGAGCCCAACAGGCAAAGAGCCTCCATGGAATGCACCGGACAAAACAATGTCCAATGCACAGAGGACCCATCCTGCATCTCACAGCATCCTAACGTCCTGGTGCCAGAAAGCACAACCTTTGAGGTCTAGTCGAGTCATGTCTACAAGTGGCCTGAGCTACTTGGTAGTATAAGTGGAATCCATAGGATTGGGCATAAGTTTTGCATTGTGAGGTTAAGGCTCGACACCTATTTCTGTAAACCCCACATCATCAAGTGAAAAAAAGCTATTGATCAATATCTGATTATGCAAAACATCTAAGATGTTGAACATCCCTCACTCACTTTTACTGACTGCTTTAGTCCGGTCAGGGTCACTGTAGGTTTGGAGACTCTGCCAGGAATACCGGGATGTAGGAATACAGGAATACAATCCTCAAGTAATTGGACTTGCCTAACTTAGAAGTACCACTTAATTAAAAAAATAATAATAATACATTTTAAAAGTTGAAGTACTAAGTACATACCATAAAATTTACTTTTTAAGTACAACAGTACAAGTACTCCACAAATAAAATAAGATTCATCTGACTGAGTTAATGATAAATGCTTAACAATATTGAACAATATTGAAGTGTTTATACTGTTGATAGCATTAATGTGCAAGTCTAGTAGAAATTTACAGAGAAAAGATTTTTAAAACATTGTTAGTAACATTCATTAATTCTGTAGTTTAACTAGCTAGCTGCTACCGTTGCTACCCTGTATAATGCAAGTGCTGTACATAATTAAACGTACTGTATGCATACCGCAAGCAGACAGAATACAATAAGGCTAAAGGACATTGGAATTAAAGGGATGCTCTAAAAATGAGATTGTTATTGGCATGAAACACAAACGAAAATGCTTAAGAGTTCCAAAACTCTATAGTTCAATATAATAGCTGATTAGGAAGCCGAAGTACCCGAAGGAAACCCACCGAGCACGGGAGGAACATGCAAACTCCATGCACACAGACCCTAAGGCAAGAACCTTGGAGGTGCGAGGCCACAATGCGAACCAGAAACCAGACTCATTTCTTCTTATTTCGGGATGTAACACAGACTAAACAGAGCACAAGAAACACATTTTGAAAAATATCACATGCCATTTTCCATGACAATTTTAGGGTTAAAAGCCCAATGTGACATGTCACAGTGACATTTCCCTAATTTGTTTTACATCTGTTTGTTCAAGAAATGGTGAATAGGTTAAATATAAAATATGAGATCCCTGGAATTGTTAAGCAGAATGAAATTTAGTTTTAGCATATATATAAAACAAGCTTTTTAAAATTAGCTAGTTCTGTCACATGTGCCCAGACACACATCTATTTTGGAAATGATGCCCTGGGTACACAAACTCACAGATTGTCACATGACTGCACCAAAATGTTCATTAGATGTCACCTAGAGACACCATTAGTTAAAGTTAAATATAAAGCTGAAGAGGGAACTTTTCAGATTATTTAAAGTGTTTGTGATACCAGTGTCACAATGGGTTCTTATTGGGCAAGCATTTGTATTTAGTCCATATGAGGACATACTTATGTTTAGTGAGCATACATTTACGACAAAATATCTTCATCTTCATCTTCTATACCGCCTATTCTGTATAGGGTCCTGGAGGGTACTAATGCATTGTAGGGTGGACACACACACTCACACACACACACACACACACACACACACACACACACACACACACACACACAATAATAATGTAAATATACATAGAACAGGTGAATCCAGCTAATTGAACATGTAATATTGAATATACAGTAACCTTCAACTTTGTATATATTAATATCCAACATACATCAATTTTCTATACTATTTATCCTGTACAGGGTTGCAGAGAGTCTGAAGCCTATGACAGGCAACTTTGGGCACAAGACAAGTACACCCTGGACATGCCAATCCAAGGCAGGATACCCCTCACACAAATACACTTTATAAAAAAATGTAAAAAAAAACTTTTAACAAAACTTTTAACATCAAACATTAAATCAGTGTAAACTTTTTCTGATTCAGATCAATATACAGTATGTCACAAAAGTGAGTACACCCCTCCCATCTCTGCAGATATTTAGTTATATTTTTTCATAAGACAGCACTGCATAAATAACTCTGACACAATGAAAAGTAGTCAGTGTAAAGTTTGTATAGCAGTGTTAATTTATTGTCCCCTCAAAATAACTAAAAATACAGCCAATAATAGCTGAACCCCTGGCAACAATCATGAGTACACCCCTAAGTGAAAAATGTACAAATTGAGCAAAATTAGTCATTTTCCTTGCCCTTTGTCATGTGACTCATTAGTGTTACACTGTCTCAGGTGTCACCASATASCAGGTGAGTTAARTTTGGTATAAAAGCTCTTCCACTCTCTCAACCAGGCCACTGAAAGTTCTAAATGGCACCTCATGGCAAACAACTCTCAGAGGACCTGGAAAAAAAAACGAATTGTTGCTTTACATACTGTAACGATAGCCTCGGCTATAAGAAGATAGCCAACACTCTGCAACTGCTGCAGCACAGTGACCAAGACCATCCAGCGCTTTAAGAGGACAGGTTCTTCTCAGAACAGACCTCGCCATGGTCGGCCAAAGAAGCTGAGTGCACTTTCTCAGCATCAGATCCAAAGATTGGCTTTGGAAAACAGACGGATGAGTGCGTTCAGCATTGCTGCAGAGATCCAGCATTGCCTGTCAGTGCTCAGACCGTACGCCACGTTCGCAATCGTACTGCATCAAATTGCTCTGCACGGTTGTTGTCCTAGAAGGAAGCCTCTTCTAAAGATGATGCACAAGAAAGCTCGCAAACAATTTGCTGCAGACATGCAAACTAAGGACCAGGATTACTGGAACCATGTCCTGTGGTCTGATGAGACCAAGATAAACCCATTTGGTTCAGATGGTGTCAAGCGTGTGGCGGCAACGATGTGAGGAGTACAAAGACAAGTGTGTCTTGCCTACCGTCAAACATGGTGGAGGGAGTGTCATGATCTGGGGCTGCATGAGTGCCGCTGGCATTGGGGAGATACAGTTCATTGAGGGAAATATGAATTCTAACATGTACTGTGTCATACTGAAGCAGAGCATGATCCCCTCCCTCCGGAAACTGGGCCGCAGAGCAGCGTTCCAGCATGATAATGACCCGAAACACACCTCCAAGATGACCACTGGCTTGCTAAAAAGGCTGAACACCTAGAACACCTCTGGGGCATCCTGAAAAGGAAGGTGGAGGAGCACAAGGTGTCAAATGTCCACCACCTCCGTGATGGAGGAGTGGAAGAGAATTCCAGTGGAAACCTGTGAAGCTCTGATGAACTCCATGGCTAAGAGAATTCACGCTGTGCAGGAAAATGATGGTGGCCACACAAAATATTTAAATTTCCTATTTTCACTTAGGGTGTACGCAATTTTTGTTGCCAGGGGTTCAGCTGTTATTGGCTGTATTTTTGGTTATTTTGAGGGGACAATGAATTTACACTGCTATACAAACTTTACGCTGACTACTTTTCATTGTGTCAAAGAGTCATTTATGCAGTGCTGTCCTATGGAAAGATATATCTAAATATTTGCAAGGATGTGAGGGGTGTACTCATTTTTGTGACATACTGTATATTAAGGGCCCACGTTCATCCATTTAGACAATAATACACAAGTATAAAAAACATGGGAATGTGCAACCATCATACCGCTCAGGAAGGAGACAGATTCCAAGTCTGTGTTTTGGTGCAAAATGTGCGAATCAACCCCAGGACAACAGCAAAAGACCTTGTGAAGATGCTGGCTGAAACTGGCAAGACGAGTAAAACGAGTCCTGTTCCACCATGAGCTGAAAGGTTACTCTGGTAGGAGAAAGCCATTTCTTCAAAACCACCATAAAAAAGCCAGACTACAGTTTTCAACTGCACATGGGGACAAAAGTCTTCATTTCTGGAGATGTCCTGTGGTCTGGTGAAGCAAAACCACAAACTGTAACTGTTCGACCATAATGATAAATGGTATATTTGGAGGAAAAAGCGCAAAGCTTTGAAGCCTCAGAACACCATCCCAACTGTAATTATGGGGGTGGTAGCATACTGTAATGTTGTGGGGCTACTTTGCTGCAGAAGGGACTGGTGCACTTCACAAAATAGATGGCATCATAAGAAAAAAAAAATTATGTGCATATTAAAGCAACATCTGAAGACATCAGTCAGAAATTTCACGCTTGGATGGGTCTTCCAAATGGACAGTGACCCTAAGGATACCACCAAATTAGTTACAAATTGGCTTAAGGACAACAAAATCAAGGAACAGTATTGGACCAGCCATCACAAGAGCAAGAAGGTCTACAAGCCTGACTCAGTTACACCAGGAGTGGGTCAAAATTCCAGCAAACTATTGTAGAAAGCTTGTGGAAGCATACCCGAAAAGTTTGGCAGAAGTGAAAAAGTTTCTGGGCAATTCTACCAAATACTAAGGAATGTATGTCATTTTTTGACTGAAAACAATTCCAAAAAAATCCACTGTTGGTCAATTCTGACATTAAACAAATGCAAAAAATATGTTAATATTTATTGATCTAAAACATAAAAAGATTTCTCTGATTTTATGTTTGACAGTAAAGTAAAAAAAAAAAATTGTGTGTTTTTTTTTCTCTTAAGTATATGTAAATATCTGGTTTCAACTGTATGGCAAAGATCGTCAAAAAATAACCCCTTTTCTGCAGACTGTTATGCTACAGATACATTGCGAGAAAGCGCGTGTGCTTTAAACGTAACTTTTTTCTGCGCGTGCAGTGCTTTTAGTAAGAGTTCAAGCTTAGACGCCACGGTTGATCGCATGGAGCACGTGGTTCACTTCGCCAGGAATGCGCGCGCACACAAGCCCTACTCTTTGCGCGCGCGCGCGTCGTGCTTCAGGCGCGCGTTCCCTACAGGCTGAGTGTCTGTGTAACAGCGGCTTTAACCAGACCTGATCCGACCCAAGCCGAGTGTATTTTCCACTGGAGGGGAAAGTCTTTCTGATCAGCTCTCGCAGACACACCGAGGACTACCTGGATAAACGATTCAACCATTCAAAAATCTTGGGTAAATCATTTAACTTTTCCATTTAAAATATAACCTGCATGCAAGAACTAGTCCTTTTCTCATTCTGGACTTCTAAACATGTTATGCAGGTGCATGAATCGGTCTGGCTTACACCTAAACGTGTCTTTAAAATAACAGGTAAAAGACAATACTGCTCAGACTTTTTAAAAAAATTACAATTTACTTTCCGAAAGTTGATTTCCAGTGCTGCGATCATAAATAAAGATAAATAAATAAATAAATAACAACGAATAGTGCGTTTCAGTCCTTAATCACTGAATCTCTAGACTGTTTACAAACACACTGACTAAGATCAGATGAAATATTTAAACTTCTTGTTAAAACTTGTCTTCCGTGCATTCAAAATGTAATGCTTTGGTGTGATTGTGTTTCACATTTAGGAAAGCGTGCGCGTGCAAATTGTAGACAAAAGCAAAACATTTCATGTGTATACACTCAGTAATTAAGGGTGGCTCTTTCTTAGAATTGAGGCTTAGCCAAAACTAACATGCATGCAAATAATAAAACCTCTTTGTACTGGGACCATTACTGACACCATGTACACATTGATTCACATCTAGTAGCAGTTGAGGTGAAGCCAGTTCACTTACAAGCATGTTCAAAATGTTTACAGAGGCATCATTTCTTTATTCTTTTATTCATTTCTTCATTCTCCAATAACAGCTTTATCCTGTTATCTGCACACAGCAACATTTTTTTTAAATGTATTTTTTTTTACATCCCTCTAAAGATGATATGTAACAAGGTTCGTTGTTAAAAGTGCTATATGTCACAGGTATACACCATGTATACACACTCAGTCATAGCCATCCTGACAACCAGACAAGTTGAAAAACCAGAAAAACACATGGAAACAGGGTGATGATGCACAGAAACACATGCAGTATCTGTCTCCCCCGCAGGCAGTAAATCAAGCTCAGGATTTAACCTGGGGACCCTGAAACTATGCTGTTCATATGTTTTAACTAATTGACTTATCCCATTACTATGCTTTTTATAGCTTGAAATTAGCCTAATATGCATAAGAGTTCAACTTGCCCATAACCGCACATCATAACGTAAGCCTCTCGCCTTCAGTGTCTTAATGTTTGTAATCTGTGTAACTTTTGTGTTTCATAGCGATTTATGCTTTTCATTTTTGTTTTACTTTAAAGATCCAAGAAAATGGCAAACAACACGACCGAGTTGTCCTGCCCCTCTATTGATGACTTCCGAAACCAAGTCTACTCCACTGCCTACTCCATCATCACCATTTTCGGCTTGGTGGGCAATGGCTTTGCACTGGTGGTGCTCATTCGGACCTACCGTCAATCTTCTGCCTTCCATGTCTACATGCTGAACCTGGCGGTGGCGGACATCCTGTGTGTGTGCACGCTGCCTTTCCGCGTCCTCTACTATGTGCAAAAGGGACACTGGATACTGGGTGACTTCCTCTGCCGCATCAGCTCGTATGCACTCTATGTCAACCTCTACTGCAGCATCTTCTTTATGATGGCCATGAGCTTTACACGTTTCCTAGCCATTGTCTTCCCTGTGCAGAATTTGCGCATGGCCACTGAGAGGCGGGCACGAGTCGTCTGCATCTGCATTTGGGTCTTCATTTGTGCCACCAGCTCACCGTTCCTGATCTCTGGCCAGTACATTGACAAGAAGACCAACAAAACCAAATGCTTTGAGCCTCCAGCGGAGTCAAAAAGCCTCAAGAAGCTGGAGGTTCTTAATTACTTCTCACTGGTGGTGGGTTTCCTTGTACCGTTTCTAGTAATCCTGGTTTGCTATGTTGGTATTGTGCGCGCACTGTTGAGAAACTCTAATGCAATGAAGAAACAGCAAAACACGCGCACAAAGGCCATCCGCATGATTGTAATTGTCATGCTGGCGTTCTTTGTCAGCTTCATGCCCTACCATGTGCAGCGCACTGTGCACCTCCACTTTAAGAAGCAAGGTGCTTCCTGCGATGAGATCAACTTCATGCAGAAGTCTGTGGTAATCACGCTGTGCCTGGCTGCTGCCAACTCCTGTTTTGACCCCATGCTTTATTTCTTTTCTGGCGAGAACTTCCGTCACAGGCTCTCAACTTTCCGCAAGACATCAGTGAATTCCCTGAACATGAAGCGAAACCGCAACTTGCCATCGTCTGCCCGTCCTCTGCAGCCGAGCGAGCTGGAGAAATGCAGTAGCTTAAGCAAACTTGGGTAGAGCTGAAGACGGCAGTGTATTCTGAGTAAATGAAGAAGCAAACAATGAGCAAGGATATAGAAGCAAGTAATGAGCATGAGGATGTGGTTGGATTTGTTTGATATAATAGGAAATGTGTTCGTAAGAAACCGCATTAACCCAGTCATTAAGCTAAACCATAATCTTACATTGTCATATGAATTCAGGGAGGCAGAGTGGTGCCTTATGGAATTAAAGAGAAACCACTGTTCCTCTTTATGGATGCTCAGGTTCAACCTAAAGGACATGAAGTAAGCTCAGTATTAGAATGGTCCATGAAGTGGAAATATAGATTACCTGGTTTATTGCACATTCTTTTTCAGGATATTACTCATCATAAATATTCTAGAAAGCCTTTAAAAAGGTTAAAGGCAAACAGATTATAAACTTCCCATAAATGGACTAATGTTCAGCAGTCTGCTTATAAAATAATGTGTACACTGTATTAATGGTGCTGCTTTAAATACGTAAGGCAATGAGAAATTACCACTGACAGACTGCTTTTTTTGTTTTATTATTATATGTTAATATAATTGGCAATTAGGCCTAATTTGCTTGTATTTTGTAAAGTGCCTTTTGTATGTTAATAATTGCAACTGTTAAGGCATTGTGTGTTAAGGCAACAAGGCATATTTACATACAAAAAAACAAACAAATTCTAATTACCTGACCAGCAGACTTAGTCACACCTAGGGTCAAATTAGAGGTGCCACTGACCTACCTACTGTACATCCCATGCTTCTTTAGTTCTAGAGGTACTAGAGTTGGTGGCTGGTGACATCTAGTGGCCGATATGGTAATTGCATGAAACGGTACATACTGTACTAGCGTACAAAAAAAAAATGCAAGAACAACAACGTGCTAGTAGACCACTAGTGCTCTATTAGTAAATGCTTTCTTAAATATATGCACTAAAGTTGAACAGTATAATATGTCATAGTATTTAATAAGAATAACGTAAATAGTCTATTAAACAGGTACTGAAGGACCCCTCTCCTAAACATTTGAATGATTTTCCCTGCTCTATTATTCCCATTTAATTTCAGGAATGTTCATTAATTAGCTGAATAGTTAAACTAGGTGTGCTGGGAGCTGGGAAAACACTCAAATGTGCAGGGCAGGCAATCCTCCAGTCCCCAGAATGGGAATCACTTGTCTTTTATAATGTTGCAGCTTTAATCAACTAAATGTAGTAGCATGAAGGTGTGCCTGAATTTGAGTTTAAATAAGAAACATAATGTAAAAATACCTTTTTCGTCATTTTAAAATGTTATACACTGCCCAGCCAAAAAAAAATGGTAATTGTGCACAGTCTGGTGGTAAATTCACATGTGAAGATGATTCATTCACTTATCTTCTTACTCTGACATTTCTCTGGTATAAGGTCCACCATAAGACCACCGTTGCTCCAAAGTCCAATCTTCATGATGCCTAGCAAATGTTGTAAGTGTTTTTTCCTCCTGATTTTCCTGTTTTCTTATAGACACGCAGGTGTTTAGTCCCAGTTCTGCAAGTTCATCACACTGTGCATCTCATGAAATGCTCATACTCTTACTATTTAACATAGCTTTGATTTCTACTGTCTTTTTTTATCATGCATCTTAACTAAGTCTTTAAGTGATGTCCATTCATAATATTTTCATTTCTTCTTCAAGGTTAATGGTTCAGCACTACCCATATGAGTTTTATTAATGTGTTGCTCAGCTTTTAACCAAGTTCAAGTTATTTCACATCTCCTAAATTGTTCTCTGCACTTGGTGTCTGCTGATAATTTGACCTATTTTTTTTTTTTGGCCAGGCAGTGTATTTAAGACTGTTTAATAAAGTACATAATTTATTATGTTTCATAGTTCAAACATTTAAAGTAGGTAATGAGCTTGTATTGTGCTCAATTTTGTTTCATTTAAAAAGACAGACAAATGAAACCCCAAATTTAGTGCCATCTTTTTTATTGCTTTTTTTTTTTTTTTTTACAATTAAATGAGTAATTTTCTAATGTTTTCTCCAGCCTCAAAACCACTTAACTTACCCACACTTCCATATCTAACACTCAGTCTAAATCAACACACAACATAGAGTATGGTACTACTGTGGATACTGTTGACACTTTAAGCAGTGTGAGCGACTTATACCATTCCCGAAGAAGTAACTGTACAGTGCGTTAGTGTGTTATGACTGTGCTTCTCATGAAGATCATTTATGTTTGATGTGTATTGTAATGTTGCTGTGAGAGAAAGCATATGCAAGATGTATTTTGCATATTGTACATTGTAGGCTATTTGTGTTCATTACAATAAAACTTGAAACCATAGGTAAAGTAACCTTAAGGACATACCTTTGTATAAGTTCAATAAATTATAATGCATGCATGGTGCAGTAGTGGTTAGCACTGTGACTTTGCATCTCTAGGGTCAAGGGTTTGTGTGTGCATGTTCTCCCCATGCCAGGTGGATTTCCTCTGGATACTATGGTTTCCTCCCACAGTTCAAAGACATGCACATTAGGTTAACTGCCTTTCCCAAATTGCCTGTAGTGTGTGTATATGTGTGTTGTAATGAAGGGGTGTAAAGAACGCTTTTTCACTGGACTCTAGAGGAGTGAAGACGTGTTCTCTAGAATGGCGACTCATGCTCCTCCAGGAGGCACGGACGAGTCTGGGTTTGGTGGCTGTCAGAAGAACAGTACTTGGCGGACTTCTTTGTGCCAAGTGTAAATTTGGGAGGGAAGGATTATGATGTGGGGTTGTTCTTCAGAAGTTGGGCTTGGCCCTTTGGTTCCAGTGAAAGGAACTCTTAATGCTTCAACACGCCAAGACATTTTGGACAATTTCATGCTCCCAACTTTGTGAGAACAGTTTTGGGATGGCCCCTTCCAGTTCCAAAATGACTGCGCACCAGTGCACTAAGCATGGTCCATAAAGACATGGATGAGCGAGTTAGGTGTGGAAGAACTTGACTGGTCTGCACCTCAACCCGACAGAATGGGGGATGAATTAGAGCGGAGACTATCTGATCTCACCAATGCGCTTCTAGAAGAATGGTCAAAAATTCCTATATTAAGAATTGGATGTTGCTCAAGTTCACATATGCATGTGAAGGCAGGTGAGTCAATACTTTTGGTCATGCGTACAGTATTCATCCCTGAACGATTTGGGCTACAATAAGTCAGGGAATGTTGGACATGTTCAGATCCCCGCGTTTTCGCTTCACAACATTTCCTAGTTGCTTCCTTCCTCCCACTGTGGGAAGACCCTAGTCAGCCTTACGGAATTTCGCTCGCATTGCGCATGCGCCCCGACCGAGCCTGATGGCGATGTAGAACCGCGAGATCAGGAATTCACCTCAGACGTCCCTTGTTTCGGCCGAGCGGAGGTTGTGCCGGGGATGAACGTGTACACGCAGACGACCTCGGGGACGGATTAAAATCGTGTTTTATTTTATTAGTATTATTATTTTTGGCGTTTCACCACCACCTCGTGTAAATCCCATGCGAGCTGCGTCGTCCATGTCTCCTCCGTTCCGGCACTATTGCGGTAGGCAACGACTCTAATTTCCTCTCTTCACATCAGTCATGTAGCGAAGCTTCGAAGCTAAGCGCTCGGGGTCCTGTCCCATTTCCATTCGCAGACTACTCCCTCCTCATGGTCACCGATTCAGACTACGCCCTGTTCGTCATTAACTGACCCTCATATTTTTCCCAACTTCCGCCTGGATCCGAACACTTGGATAAAGCAAACCGGTTTTCTTTAATTCATTTATTTATTTATTTAAAAAAAAAAATTTTTTTTGTTTTTTTTGTTTAGTCGCGACCGCTAACTAGTTAACCTACTACGAAATACCCTTTAAGGCGTTTTTACCCACCGTTAGGTAGTTGTCGTGGAGTTATACGGAGTAACGGTAATGTAGCTAAGGGTAATGTAGCTACGTCTGATTCAGTACGTGGCAGCAGTTGATTTATTTATTGTATTTTCTGGACGAAGCTACAATCATTAGCTCTGTTCAGTGGCCAAGTAAACACTTCTACACTAGCTGTGTGTTTAACTGTTCACTACTGGTTTACTGTTCCCAGCAGCTAAGGGTTGTTTAGTGTCCTTTTGTTTGTTTGTTTGTTTGTTTGTTTATTTGTTTTAATTGATCCCCTGCTTTTTGTCTAAAGGTTAAGGTTAATCTAAAGCTTAGGGCCTTGCTCTATTATAACAGAGCATTAGTCTTTTATTTTTATTGAATTTTATTCGATTCAAATCGTGATACCTTAAAAATATTTGACGGACGTATTTCACATTAACTGAATGTAATTAGGCGGCGTTGTGGCGTAGGGGTTAGCGCCGTCGTCTTGCACCTCCGGGGTCGTGGGTTCAATTTCCGCCTCAGGTCTGTGTGCACAGAGTTCTCATGTCCTCCCTGTGCTTTTTGGGTTTCCTCTGAGTACTCTGGTTTCTTCCCACAGTCCGAAGACATGCCGATTACTGGCTAATGCTAACTGGCATTCCCAAATTGCGCGCGTAGTGTGTGTTTGTGTGTGTGTCTGTCCAGATGAATTGGTGCTCTGTTCAATATGTACCACACCTCAAGCCCGAAGTCTCCTGGGACAGACTCCAGGCCTGCGTTGCCCTGTACAGGATAAGCAGTATAGAAGATGAAGACAAGTACAATTATTTACCAAAAACAAGGAACATTCAGGATTTTACATTGTTATTAAAAATACTAAAGATAGGGCAGGTATTTTCCAGTTCTGCTTCACATTACTCAAAATAGCATATAACATTGATATATGGATATGTTTTTCAATATCATTACGTTCCTGCAGACGTTAGCGAGTACATCTCCAAATACATACTTCTGTCTCCAAGTCACAGGAAAGCTTTACAGATGTATTACACATCATTCTATATTGCCTTTGTGGCGTAATGGCCTAACTACAGGATCGAAAGTTTTAGATCGTTCGGTTCTCACTGAATGATTCAAGGCCATGGGAATCAACCTCCTCTGTTACACATAACATTATACGATGATTAGCTTTGTGTGTGAAAATTTTCTTACATCACTAGAATGAATAGTAATAGGGGTAGCACAGGTTACACAGTCAAACTAATGACGAGCAGTGGATTACTACTGCGTGAGTGATATTAAAACGTTCCTCAGACAGAAGTAAAGTCTGTTCAGGTATTTTCCCAGTTCTGCAGCAAGACCTCCAGTGCTGAATGAACACTTGCATGTTGAATTGATACCTACAGGGGTGTATTAGCTCAAACAGTGTTCATTTAGCTCTAGATGGATGTGTGTTCTTGGTGTTTGTTCAAAGCAGCGCATTTTTGCTGCGTACCCTGTTATTCTTTTTTTTTGCAGGACTGACTTTACCTTGGCTCTTGTTAGTCTGATATGAGGAAACATTTGTCCGTGTGGTTTTATCAGGGAGAAGGAAAGACAGACACAATGTGTGTGTTTGACAAGAGAACTTATCAGTCTGGAGTAATAGACATATCCATGAGGTACTCTGTACTGCCACAGACATTGAATAGGAAAACTATATTTTAATTTATCCTTGTTAAAAAATGGGGTTATTTTTGGATGACTAGTGATGTATTCCAGAAGAGGGTAGAGAAGGAAGGTGAAAGGAGTGGTCACAGGAAATCGAGGCTCCCTGTTTCAGCATCTTTTGTCCTGCAAGGGTTTGGTTTCCTTAGTGCCCCGCGTCTGGTGTCACGCCTTTCAATGCCTGGCCTCATGCTGGATGCCCTGAGGGCATTTTCACACTCTGATCTAATTGTTTCTGCTCTCCTCATTCCCTCCCTTTGAGACAGGCAAACTGTAACATAGTTCACAAAAACTGGAATGAAGTAGCACGTATTTTTATGGCAAATAATGTCTCAAAGTGATACAAAATAAAAAAATACTAGCGTCGCAATTCCAGAATATTTTTTTTTTAACGCAGTTAAATAGTGATAAATAAAGAAAGAAAAGAAAAGAAATGCTTAAACTGCACTTTTAACAGACGTACACAGGCTATAAACAACGAAAAGGAATGAATCATTGACTTAAATGCACAAAATGACGTATTTGTGCATCATATTACACTCATGTGGATGACCTAGCGGCCAAAATAAAACAGCTCCCGAAAGTGAGAATGCACAGCATGGAAGCTTATTCTCATCAACAGTGCTCTTCCTATAGCTAAGTGACCAATGACCTTTGAGGATGTAGTCTTCCATATCAACAGCAGCAACAGGAAAGGATTTTTCTTTTTCCATCAAGTTGTTCTCTGGTTGAGTACAATGAGAATGAGTCTGAATCAATCTGAGCTCATTTAGTGGAACAGTACAATGATGCAGCAGCATATATGCACGTTTGCAGTTGAGGATAGAATTTATTCACTTTGCAAAATACAGTACATTTGCCTAGATTATTAGTCACAAATGTATACTGTATGGCCAGCCCTATATGGCCAGAGCATTCCACGTCATTTCAGGGCACACACAGACACACACTACGGGCAATTTGGGAACACCAATTAGCCTAATCTACATGTCTTTGGACTATGAGAGGAAGCCCACCAAGCACAGGGAGAATATGCAAACTTCATGCACACAGACCCGAGGCCACTGTTCTAACAACTAAGCCACCGTGCCGCCTGCTGTTGAACATTCCATTCCAGATAACGGATTCCCTTCCATGAAAAGTCTTTCAACTGAATTTTGGTGCATGATTGTTTGGATTTGTCCATTTAGTGAGGCTGGTCTCTGATATTGGGTCAGGAGCTTGGTGTTCATCGAGGTCAGGACTCTGCTCAGGCCACTTGAGGTCTTTTACTCCAACCATGTGTTAATGGAACTGGTTTTGTGCAGGGGCACTGTCATGCTGGAATAGGATCGGTCTTCTTAGTTTCAATGAAAGAAAACTGTAATGCTATGCATTGTAATTGTTCGCTTCGGTTTGTGAAAACAGTTTGTGATAAACAACATATAGCTGCAGAGGTCACATGTCCACAAAATTTCACACAGAATAAATTAATCTGCGTTAATCTGCAGCCCCTAATATGAACATATGATATGTAAAAAAAGAAAAGAAAAGGAAAATTATCCTAGTGTGCAAAATTAAAAAACTAATGTTCGTAACAAATTTTAATGATACAACCATTTGTTATCATGAGTCTGTAAATATGTTTTAAAGGCACCATAATATTGATATTAGTAATATTTATAATAATATTGATATTACAGTATCATATCACCCAGACATATACGTCATAAGCTAAATGCTATTGAGCAAAGGTGAGTAAAGAAATATCTTGCCTGCAGTTAAATATATTATGTTTTGTTTTTTGTTTTTTAAGTTGCATGTTATGTGTTTGAATGGATAAATCTTTTTACATACAAACATCTTTCTCTTAAAAATACAAGATCTCAGCAATTAGCATGTATATGTAATTATGATATTAGCAAGCGGATTAGCATTGGCACATGTCTGTGCAGGACTAAACAGGGCTTGAGGTGCTTCATTCAAGAGCAGCTGTCGAACAGAAGCAAATGGAAGGAACAGGCGCCCGCCGATGTCAAAGAGTTATTGTGTGGCACTGGTGCCCTTGGCCATGGGGTGCCTGGCACTGCCAGTGCTCTTCACCCACAATCCCACACTAAGCCCTCACCACTTACGGTCTTCTATTAGCGTGAGAGAAACTGAAAGATAAAGAGACACACAAGAATAACTGAGTCTTTATTATTCACATGATTATAAATAAATAAATAAATAAATAAATAAATAAATAAATAGAAAAGAAACCTTTACTAAAGGTACATTCCTGGTCAAATCCCAGGAGTACAACTGAGCATTCCTTACAAACATCACAACTATATCAAAGTAATTAATCATTGATAATAGAGTAACAATAAAATGGCATTACAGAGAAATATATTTTATA